>JAASGT010001109.1:0-11256 GCA_023334315.1 Globisporangium alternatum | reverse complement strand
TGCTTCTTGTGCTTCGCAGCCTCCATGATCTGCGACGCGTGCTGGTCCGTGGGCGAGCAGATGATCACGGCGTCGATGTCCGGGTCCGTGATCACGTCCGACGCACTGAGCGTCCACTTCGGGATGCCGAACGTGGCCGCCACGTCCGACACGTTCTGTTGATTTGGATCGGAGATCTGTAGCAGATACAATGTATAGATTAAGTGCCTGGAGGAATCAGAGCGTGTGCAACACAAAATGCATGAGAATGATGCAATTGATGGTCGTACTGCTTTGACCATGGCTGACGTCTGCTGAAGCCCTTTCGCGTGCACGCGTCCGATGCGTCCGGCGCCGAGGATGCCCACGCGCAGTGGTTGAGCCGCATCTCCACTCAGCCTTCTCTGCTGTTGCTGTCGTACTGCGAGACGCAGTGCGCGTCCTACGAGATCCCGCGACCGCCACATGCGTTCAGCTCCTCGTTCTTCTCTCTCACTTTCTGACTCTGCTTGAAGATCGCTTGCATTTGACAGTCGACCACTATTTTATCCAATCAATCATTCCTTTCCCGAAAACCCACATTGCGCATGAATGTCGATATTTAGAGATACCTTTCTTGGAATCTGAGCTTTGTTGTTCTGAAAAGGTCTATAGTTCACAGCAAGAAGGGTTTCCTCTCGAGAAAACACTCGCTCTGTTTTCTCGTGTCTTCCCTTGAGCTTACAAGCAGGCTTCGGTAGCGCTACCCAAAAAACTACTATTTCGTTTACTATACGATCGAGGCATGATTTTAGCGACAAATCGCCATAATTTTGCAGTTTTTAGATTTTTTTGCTTGCCCTGCGATATTTAGAGACTTTGGTGGCTTTCTCAGTTTTTTTGAACTTTTGAACTCGTTCTTGTGTAACCTTGTGTAACCTTGTGTAACGGGCAAAAGGCAAAAGTTCGCCCGTTTGCTTGGTCGTCCTGAAAAGCTCACACGAAGAGCTCCATTCGCGCCGCCATTCATTGCGCCGCACGTAACACCAGTTGACCGCCACACAGCACCGCACCATGACCTCGATGAACCTCGCCGCCCTCTCACGCAAAGAGCTGCAGGTGCTCGCCAAGGAGTTCCAGCTCTGCCGCGGCAACGCCAAGTCGGACGTGATCCTCCAGCACGTGCAGCAGTTCGTGGCTGCGAACTCATCGGACGGTGAGACGCGTGTGCTCAACGCGCTCGGATTGGCGAGCTACATCGGCATCGCCGCCGCGCCTGCGACCCCAAAGAAGGTGAGCAAGCCAGAGCCAGTTGCTGCGGAGAAGAAAATCGCCTTTGCTGTCGTTGCGTCTCCTGTCGTGACCAAGGCGGAGAAGACTATCACTCCACGCAAGGAAGAGACGCCTGCGACACCAAAGCCAGAGTCTGCCAAGAAGATACCAGAGGCGAAGGCTGCGCACAAGTCACCTGCGAAGTCCAAGGTTGCGACTGAAGACGCCAAGAAGCAGAAGAAGACGCCGGAGAAGACGTCTGTGACGTCATCGCCTGTGGTCTCCGCGAAGAAGGCGACCAAGGTTGAAGTCACGCCACCACCTGCTACGAAGCAGACGCCGCCAAAGAATGCGCCAGCGAAGAAGTCGCCAGTAAAGAAGTCGCCTGCGAAGGAGACACCAGTGAAGAAGTCACCTGCGAAGGAGAACCCAAAGCCTGTGTCGGAGAAGTCGACGCCAAAGAACAAGCGTCCAGCGCTCGCGTCGCTCGACGCCAATGTCGTGAAGAGCAAGAAGGCGAAGAAGTCGGAGAAGGTGACAGTGGACTCGCTCGTGAGCTCGATTGTCGACCTGGCGTTCGCTGGCGACGGCAGCAAGGTGCGCTGCACTACGACCGGTCACGAGATGAAGGCCGACGTGGACGTCATCACCACGTACATCCAAGGCAAGAGCTACCAGCGCGCGCAGCTCAAGAAACAGTCGTTCGCGGCCTACGCGCCCATGTTCACGGCGCACCCAGACGAGAAGAAGGCGCACCTGCTCTGGTGCCACGTGACCGAGACCGAGCACCCGCGCGAGGTCGCCCGCATCAAGGCGCACATGGCCGGCTCTCGGTATCAGAAGGAGTTGCCGCGATGGAAGGAGGAGGAGGCTGCGCGCGTCGCGGCCCAGAAGGAGGCGGCCGCCAAGGCAATTGCCAAGGCCAAGGCGCGTGCAGAGAAGCTCAAGCAGCTGGAGAAGGCGGAGAAGGCTGCGAACGAAGAGACGGCGAGTGACTTTTCCTCAAAGAAGCGCAAGCGTCGCTCGAGCAGCAAGAAGAACAAGCAGATGAGTGAAGAGGTCGAGCAGCCGGTTGAAGAGAAGAAGCAGCCAGTGGAGGAGCAGAAGGACGAGGCGAAGGAGGCGAAGCGTCCGGCCAAGCGCTCGCGCAAGCACAAGAGCGCGCAGAAGTAAGAGCTCTGCTGGTTCTATTAGCTGCTGAGCTGAGCTCTCTGCTTCTTTTGACAGCTCTCGCGATGCGAATGCGAATGCGCCAAGTTCTCTTCTCGCCTACACCCACCCACGCCACGTATCCCGTGAATATTTTAGACTTCTTGCAATAATTGATGATTTTCATGTTAATACAGTTAGACGACACCTTTCTCTGCCTATCAGTCATCATCTACCTACCGGTACTTACATTGCGGTGCCATGCCTACAGCAGCAAATACGCAGCATGCGCTTGGAAGCTTCTCTCATGCGCACCATAAACCCATCGTCATGTCTAATCCGGTGACACCAAACTCACTCCCCATACAACCTCTATTTGAATCCGCAGTTCAAACCTCCCTCTGAAATCCGATCGCAGTTTGTACGATCGCTTTAGCCAGGATCCGTTCTCGCCTTCGCGCGCGCACTTGCACTCGAAACAGCAACACGCAACAACACCAGCAGCAACAAGAATGGAGTTCCTCGTGCCGCTGCACCTGGCGGACCTGGAGCTGCCCAAGGCCGAGCGCTACCACGTGCGTCACGTGCACTCGCTAGATGACCTGGACGACAAGGAGATCGCCTCGCGCCTGCGCAAGCTCGAGCAGCACGTGCTCAGTACGACGGACGCCGGGCTCGAGTTGCTGCAGGAGGAGTGCCTCGACTTCTGCTACAGCCTCGTCAAGTGCGTGCTCGTCCTGTGTGATGTAATGCGAATACTGTGTGTATATTAACAGCATCTGTGTGTGTATATGCCTCATCTACTAAACAGAAAGCACGCGCTGCTGTCCGAGTCGATCCAGCTGCGGGTCGTGGAAGTGCTCACAGCGTTCGTCAACAACGTGACCGACGGCGTACGCACGCTCGAGCGCAGCGGCGAGCCGGAGGAGATCGACCAGTACCGCAGCGCGTTCAAGGTGTCGGTCTACTTCCTCATCATGACGCTCACGGCACTCAGCCACCAGCTGCTGCAGCAGGAGAAGGACATCGTCGCCAAGGTGCGTCTTGCTCTTTTTCTTGTCCGCATTGAGTTCGTGGGGATAATAATGCTCACCATACTGTGCATTTGTTGCTGTACGCTACTTTGCGAGCAGAAAAAGAAATCGTCGGCTGCGAATCGCGTGAACTGGGGGCGCGTCGTGGAAACGGCGATCCAGGCGCTTACTAAGTCCATTGCGACCGAGACGTTCGGCCTCTGGAAGATGAATCTGCCGGAAGAGGTACTATGTAGTTTGCATTGCTATGTCTGTGTGCTTAGTATGGCAAAGAATAGCGTCCTAATGCACCACCGCTCTTGTTTGTTTACTTTGGGAAATGGCAATAGGAATTCGCCGTGCTCTACTCGAAAGTGGTGTTCCAGCTGCTGGAAAACACGCAACTGTGCCGCAGCAAGACGCTCCGGCCCAAGATGTACCATGTGCGTCTCTTTGTTCACTTAGATTTTGTATGAAGGTTTTTGTATTCTGTCCTTACTTATCTCGCCTGCGGCCTGTGTATTTACCGTGTTGTAGCTCGTAGGGAAGAGTTTGCAGAAGGTGCCGGCAGTGCACATCTCGGTCGTGACGTCGCTCGTGGAGCTCATCTACGCGCACGAGCACCTGAGTGGCTGGGTGGCCGACATGGTCGAGCTGCTCTACTTCAAGTACGAGAACCTCGTGTTCGCGGCCGACTTGATCAGCGAAATCGGGAAAACGTCGTCGCGTGACGCGTCCAAGGACACGATCGGCACGAAGAACATCTCGACGTTCCTCTCGAACCTGTCGACGCTCACACCGTACTTGATCATGGAGAACCTGAGCTTTGTGCTCGCGCTGCTGGACTCCGAGTCATACCAGCTGCGCAACGCGTCAGTCACGTGCATCACGCAGATCCTGTTGTGGAACTTCCGCCAGAAGGGCAACCAACTCGAACAATCAGAGGAATCGAGGGAGCGAGAAGAGGAAGAGCAGGCGAGGAAGCGCGCGAGTCTCGATCGCCGTGGCGGAGATAGCGATGATGACCGAGACAGCAGTGACGACGACGAAGACGCGCCAAGTTCTGCCGTCCCAGATCGCACTTCTGCACGTCGAGATCTGTCGCGATCCACTCGCGACCAGCTCCTGGACGTGCTCGAGGACCGCATGCACGACGTGAACTCGTTTGCGCGCAGCCACGTGCTCAAGATGTGGTTCCTGCTCTGCGAAGAAGGTGCACTTCCGATTCACATGCTGAAGCGCGTGACGCTCATCGCAGTCGGTCGTCTGCAGGACAAGGCAGCGGTCGTTCGTCGTCACAGCATGCACTTGCTGACCTTGTTGCTGGAGAGCAACCCGTTCATGGGGAACCTCGAGCGAGCGTCGTATAGCACCAAGCGCGACGAGCTGCTTGAAGAGCTCAAGAAGAAGCGCGACGAGATGATCGCACATGCTGAGAAGGAAGTGCAAGCCGCGATGAGCGACGTTCAGATCAAGGACGAAGTGGTGGAAGAGACCGATGCGGTGGCAGATTCAGAGCGCAAGGTGCAGCTCGAACAGGAAGTAAAGACGATGGCGCGCCTTCTGCAGTTCTACGAAGACGCGATGAGCTTCATCGATGAGTTCGAGCTCAAGGCTTTGCCGCTGATCACGCAGCTTCTCGGTAGCAAGTCCGTCTCGGACGTTCTGGAGGCGATCCAGTTCTTCGAAAAAGCGTACCGCTTTCATTTGCAGGCGGCGTACTCTGGGATCAAGAAGATGCTCACGCTCATCTGGCGAGCGGACCCTTCCGTGCACGACCAGCTGTTGAACACATTTGCGTCCCTGTTCATTCAGATCGACGCTAGCGATCCGGATCGCCAGTCCCCCGAAGCGATTGCGGAGAACCTCGTCAAGTTCCTGGACGAGTGCACCGTCGCAGAGTACACCTGTCTGGAGAAAATCGTCGGTGAGTTGCATCAGAAGCGACTGATCCCGATGTCGGTGATCAACGCGCTATGGGACTTTGTCGACGAGAGCGCGTACCCGGCGGCGGTGCTTGGCAATGCCCTTTCGATGATGAGCATGATCGCAAGCGTGGATCGCGCGATGCTGCTCTCGAACGACCGCCTCAGTCAGATCTACGCGAATGGATTTGGCGACGTGAGCTGCAAGACGGACGTGACCACTCGCGTGCTGAGCGCCGCGTGCCGTCTCATCCAGTGCTTGCACTTGGACTCAAAGAGCGCTGAGAACGCGAGCATTCGACAGCGCATCCAGCGCGTGAACCTGGAGACGATCGAGCAGATTGTGGCTCGCTTGCAGGGTTTCTTGGTGCTCGAGTTCACGTCGAAGGACCAGCTGCAGGCTGTGAGCTCTCAGTCTGCGTGGTTCGACACGGCTCAACAGGCCATCGAAGCGATCTTCTCCATCTGCGAGAAGCCCGAAGAGATTTGTGGCGAAGTTGTGCGGCACCTGTCGCAGGGTCTCTTCCAGGACGAGGATGAGCAGACTATTTCGATCTTCGAGCTCGCGCATTTCCTGTTCGTCGTGGGCCACGTCGCCGTCAAGGTCGCCGTGCACATTGAGAAGCTGGCCATGTCGATGAAGAAGTTGCGCGTGAAGCACGAGGAGAAGCTGAACAAGCGATCGAGAAGCATGGACGAGTCTGGAGGCGCCAACAACGACCCTGAGGACGTGTCGGCGATGGAAGACGAGCTGGGCGTGGCAGCTGAGGTTGAGGCTGAGGAGGACATGTACGTGCAGAACATGACGCAGAAGGAGATCGTATGCCGCAACCTGCTTGGTATGTACGGTCCACTGATCATTCGCGTGCTGCGCGGCGGGAACGACGAGATCAGCGGCGACGAGCTGCTGATCGAGTGTGCGGTAGTCGCGCTGAGCAAGTTCATGGCCGTGTCGGACGAGTTCTGTGAGAAGCACCTGCAGTTGCTGTTCACAATCCTGCAGGAGTCGCCGCTGCCGTCTGTGAGAGGTGACGTGATCATCGCGCTGGGCGATCTCTCGTACCGCTACCCGAATCTGATTGAGCCTTGGACGACGCACCTGTACAATCGCTTGCGCGACGTCGACCTGAACGTGCGCAAGAACACGATCGTCGTGCTCTCGCATCTGATCCTGAACGACATGATCAAGGTAAAGGCGCAGATCAGTGAGATTGCAATCTCGCTTGTGGATGAGGAAGAGGGCATCCGCAACATGACCAAGCTCTTTTTCCACGAGCTCTCCAAGAAGGGGACGAACCCGATCTACAACATGCTCCCAGATGCGATTGGGCAACTCTCGTCCAGGTACGTTAGGCCCTGCCTAGTATTTTCAAGGCGTCGTGCATACTCAGTTCTAATCAGTCTCTTGTGTTGTTGTTTGTATTGGCAGTGAGCTCGTGTCGAATGAGAACTTTGAGTCCATCAGTCGCTTCATGATCCAGTTCCTGACCAAAGAGAAGCAGATCGAGAGTATCGTGGAAAAGCTCTGCCAGCGTTTCCCGTCGGCCGTCAAGGTCAAGCACCAGCGCGACCTTGCGTTCTGCCTCGCGCAGCTCACGCACACGGAGAAGTCGCTGCGTTACATGATCCAGAACCGCAAGCTAATGCGCGATGCGCTCACGGACTCGGGCGTGACGGAGAACTTCTCGCACCTGGTTAACAAGGTGCGTCGCGGTAACAACACTGCGTCCACGACCGCCGAGATGAAGGACGCGATCGACCAGCTGGAGAAGATCGTGGAAAGCGCCGAGAACGGTGAAGAAGAGGACGACGTTGTCGCGATCGAGGGCGGCAGCATCGCGCCACGAGAGCCTGCGACGCCGAAGCCCAAGGCGCGAGGCAGACGCGGCAGCAAGAAGGCGAAGGAGCCGGCCGTGCAGACGTTCGTGGAGTCAGCGGTGAAGCCGAAGCGCAGCACGCGCCAGACGAAGAAGAAGACCAAGGCGCGCGTAGTAGAGAGCAGCGACGAAGCGGATTCGGACGATGACGAGTAAGCGGAGGTGAAGGTGAAGACGGTCAGTGGCTGTGTATGTTTTTTTCATTTTCATATGCAATGTGATTCTTTAAGCAATGACAAACGAGCAAGCTAAACTCAAGAACGGAAGCAGAGCACATGACCACCTCTCTCTCACAGTGGATCATGCAAGTGAATAGTTAGTTAAACGGAGAGCGCCTGGCGATCTGTGGACGACTGGAGACTCGTCATGGCCGTCAGCACGCGCAGCACCTCGTCCGGGTCGTCCAGGTAGTACTGCGCGCGACTGACCTTGTGGCCCACCGTGCACGTGTAGCAGTTGGAGCCCTGCACGACGTTGAACATGTCCTCGTCCGTGCGCTCGTCACCTACGGCGAGGATGAAGTCCGAGTCCAGCGACGTGAAGTACGGCGTCTCGCTCTCGTACTCGAGGATGCGGCTGACCGCGCGACCCTTGTTCACGCGCCACGGACGGATCGTGACGTATTTCTTGATGCGGCACATGACGATGCCCACGGGTCTGTCGCGCAGTGTCTGGTCGAAGTGCAGCTGCAGGTCCTTAGCCTGCTTCAGTCCGTACGTCGGGTCCGCGTCGCGAAAGTGCCACGTGTACGAACAGTCCTTGATGTCCAGCAGTGACCCGGGCGTGCGCTCCGTAAAGTGCTCCAAGATGCTCTCAACTTCGTCGCGCCACTCGAGCTCCACGTCGCTGAACATGCACTGCCACGGCAGGCTTTCGAGACGATCACCACTGTTGGATTCGTCCGCCATCGAGATCAGCTCGTCGTTCGAGAGTGCGTCATCGTCGCCAAAGAGCTCGTCGTCCTCAGCGTTAGCTCGAAGCTCGGACTCGTCATAGAGACCGTCGACACTGTTGGTGCTCATGCTGTCAGACGAGATCTTGTCGTCGTTCTCTCCGGCTTTGAACGCAGACAGCGGGTGCTTCGCCGCCGGACGGAACCAGTAGCCATGCTCCGCCGCCAAGCCGACGCGCGAGAGGTGGCCGAACCATTCCTACAAATAAGGAAACAACGGAATGAACAACCAATTTCTCAACAATCACGCGCCAATTCCAATGTCTCTCAACATACCTGCAAGCGCGCCTTGTTGCGTCCGCTGATGATGTAGACTGAGTTGTGCGGGTCGGCCGAGAGCTCCTCGAGACACGACAGCAGCGCTGGTGACGGCTCGGCGAGCTCCGCCATGCTCTGGTAGTTGACGAGCGTGCCGTCGTAGTCCAGCAGGATCAGGCGGCGCTGGCTTCGCTCATAGTACCCGAGCAGCTGCGCCGTGTCCAGCTTCTCGAGACGGTTGTACTCCTGCGCCGTCGCCGCAGCCTCGTTCAGCGCCGACATGATGCGCTGCGCCCAGAGCGTCGATGTGTACGTGTTCACGTAGCGCGAGAGCTGGTGGTGACGGATGCGCTTCGTCGTCGTGCTCATCTTGAGCGCCGTGTCAATGCTTGCCGCCACCTGCTCAATGTGCATCGGGTTCACCAGCAGCGCACCCTGAAATGACGACGCGCAGCCTGCAAATTCGCTGTAGACGAGCACGCCACCGCACGACTCCTTCTGCGCCGCGATGAACTCCATGGCCTGCAGGTTGATGCCTTCCTTAATGCTGCTGATGATCCCCACGTCCGCCGTGTTGTAGAGCGCCACGAGCTGGTCGTGCTCGATCGTGCGCTGCAGATAGCGCACGGGCGTGTACTCAGCCGTCCCGAACTTGCCGTTTACGCGGCCCACGAGCTCGTTGATCTGCCGGTTGAGCATCTGGTATTGGTACGAGGACGTGCGCCCACTTTCACGCACGACGGCGAAGAGCACAACCTTGCCGCGGTACTCGGGGTAGTGCTGCAGCAGGTACTCCATGGCCTCGAGCATCTCCGGGATGCCCTTGCAGAAATCGAGCTTGTGCACACCCACGATGACCTTCATGCCCTCGTGCTGCTTCTGCAACATCTGGATCTGCGTCTGCACACTGGGCGTGATTTCGTACTTGAGTGGCTCGATGCCCATGGGACAGATGCCCAGCGAGATGAGGCGGCCGTTGTACTCGACGCGGCTGGGCGACGACTCGAGCCCGAGCATGCGCGTACAGACGTTGAGGAAGTGGCGGATGTAGTCGAAGTGGTTAAACACCACGAGGTCCGCGCCCAGCACGCCGTGCAGCAGTGCCTCGCGCGCCGGCAGCATCTGGAAGAACTCGGACGACGGGAACGGCGAGTGGAAGTAGAAGCCGCACGTGATATCCGGGAAGCGCCTGCGCAGCAAGCCTGGAAGGTTCATGAGCTGGTAGTCGCACACGAGCACGAGGTCACCGTCCTTGTAGATCTCCGAGACGGCCTCGAGGAACTTCTGATTCGCGGCGCAGTACGACTCGTACTTCTCGGCAAAGTTCTCCAGCAAACGGCTGTCGGAGCGCTGCGGCAGTGAGTGGAAGAGCGGCCAGAGGATCACGTTGCAGAACTGGCAGTTTGTATACAACACACAGAGGCGTTAGTTTAGCTAGGACAAGTGCAAGGCATTCGTATAGTCACACACTACGCAAGCGTACGTACCTGGTTGTGGTACAAATCGAGCATCTCGCTCGTGAGGAACACGGGGCGGCAGTTGTACTCGGACTCGAGCTTGTGGCGCACGCCGTCCTGGCTCGACTCGTCCACGATGGCGCCCGGCCACGAAATCCACTGCACGTTGTTGCCCTCGCAGAGGTAGTCAATGGCGCTCTTGAAGCCAGCGTCCGACGGGATGTACTGCCACGAGTCGTCCTGGTTCGTCTTGACCATGCGCACGCAGCGCTGCAGCGAGCACACGATAATCTTGTTCGACTCATTGGCCATCGGAATGGGCCCCACATTGCGCGACGGCGAGTTGTAGCGCTGCGAGTCCTGTCGCACGGCCGCCAGGCGCCGGTGCAAGTCGTGCAGCTGGTCCAGCAGCGAGCTCTCGCCGAGCTCCGCCGTGGCGAGCGGCATGGTGGCCGGCGCCGCAGGCGTGGGGATGGGGGGCATGTCTGCGGATGTGGCTGAGGTGGGAGCGGGCGGAGAGGCGAGGCTGCTTGGGCGCATTTTCGCGAGTGCGGCGGCTCCTCGATCTTTGCGAGCAGCCTTCTTCATTCGTCAGTTGAGATACGATCCGATAATGGCTGCTAATCGCTAAAGTCACCCATCAAATCAAAAGTGAAGTGTCAACTTAGTGTTGACCACGATAACTGAGGAAGGAATCGACTAACAGTACCGTAAATAAACATCAAATCAGCCGTGCCCAAAGTAAAATTACCACAAATAAAACCTTAATTATGAGGTTATGAATTTAACATGGCCCCAAAACAAACGTGTAAATTTTACATGTTCGCGACCTGTTTCACAACCCGTGGTGAAATGACCCTATATAACGTGTAAAATTTACACGTTTTACGAAACAAACATACATTAACGTAAACGATCGGTTTTATGCACTCCGATCGGTTTTCTGCTGTGGATATATTTGTCCAATCCAATCAACTGAGCATGTTTTAACACGCCATCTCTGAATCAACCGGTAAGCAAATAGGGGGTAATCGAGAGGTAACTAATTCCGGAAATTATCTCTTGAAGCTAAATTTGATACCATAAATCAGTGTGGATCTCGGTATCTCAAAACACTTTTAATCGCTAAAGTCGAGTGCGTTGATGAAGAGTTATTAGCATGAAGGTAGAAATACCTCATGCCACTTTCGCCAAAAAAATGCTAGCTGGTCTTGTCTCAAAACTAGCATTTTTCTCATCACCTTTACATGATATCTGTAACGGGGCGTTACACGTTAAGTTGTGCCGCCGCAACTTAACCATGTCTGCGGCACGTAAGTGCGCGCAATTGCTTTAAGGCCGAACCAAAGGTTCGCCGTACTTAGGCGCACCCTATCGGTGCAGCCAGAAGAAGCC
>JAASGT010001108.1:0-11256 GCA_023334315.1 Globisporangium alternatum | reverse complement strand
GAATACAAGTTGGGCGTTCGTGGGAGTTGGTGCTCATGTGTATGAGCTCATCCTCGCAATGTTTCGGAGTGATACCATATACCTCCGGCAGAAGACGCGTACTTGGGCATTGCTTCAAACTGATTCCTTGAATAACAATGTTAGCTATATCACTAATGTTGTGTAGCAATTTTCAAAAAATTACAAAAAAGATACCCAACTCAGTGGAAAATCGTGTAAAATTGGCATCTCGGTCCTCTCCCGTTGCAAACGCTCGCAACAGCTGGAGTCAGAAGACGAAAGCACAACGTTCTCTCTCTCTCGTCCATCCCTTGCCACTCCCGTCTGATTGATCCTTCAAGCGACGCGCTCTGGCCAATGGCTGACCACTGGACGAACGGAAGCCAGTCCACTTGACAGGCAAGGGTTAGTCAGCCAAGTCAACAGGCACACCTGTCGATTCGTCCGCTGCTGCCGAGTGCCTCAGTGTCGTTGGCGCCAAGCGTCAGTGCAGATCGCGCACTACTCTCGTCTCTCCACGCTCGTTCCTCTCAGTGAACGCGATCACTACCGAGCGGCGCAGTGCCCAAGTTAATGATGACAGGCCACAGCAGTGGGATCGGGTCGTCGCCCTTCACCATGGAAGAGCTCGACTACATCTGCTCCTCGTGCGTGTGCGACACCGAGGCGCAAGTGAGCGGGTACCAGGAGGCGCTCGAGCACGAGGAGCCCAAGGTCGACTTGGACAACTGCTGCTCGTGCGTCTACGACCGCTTGACGTATATGTGGCGCAAGAAGACGTTCCACCACTGGCGCCAGGTCGTGAGAGCCGCCACGTCGTCCGCATCTGCTGTTACTGTTGCACTCGAAGGTGATAAAGAAGGCAGCGGGCATTCAGCGGAGGAGAACAACCACGACACAGAAGATGCCGAGATCGTGGTGCAGCGCGAGATCGCCCCTGTCATTTCGATGCTCGCGCCGGTGCACCACATCATCGCTCGTTTTTTGAGCGTCGACGAGATCTACCGCCTGATGCTCACGAACAAGCTGCTGGGCAAGGACTTCGGGCTCGTCACGCGCTCGCTTTCGTTCATCCCCGCGCGTCGTTTGCTGCAGGACGAGCACTTTGTGAAGTTGCCAACGCAGTTCCCAAGTCTCGTTGAGGTTGTCTTCACCGGGTGCACGAACATCACTGACACGTCCATCCAGCTGCTGACGAAGATCCCTACTCTGCGGTCTGTAGCGCTGAAAGGCTGCTACCAGGTGACGGATGCTAGCGTGATTCAGCTGGTGCGCTCGAACGCGAGGCTGACGTCGCTCAACCTCGGGTACTGCACTGAGCTCACGGACGAAAGCGTCACTGCGATCTCGGAGCTGCCGAAGCTCGACAACCTGAGTCTGCGCGGATGCCGCCGCATTGGTGACTCTGGTATCCGACAGCTCGCGAATTTACCGAACCTGCGCACGCTCAACCTCTGGTACTGCAACCAGGGCCAGCTCACGGATGACGGCATCTGTGCGCTCGCGAGCATGAAGTCACTCACGAATCTGAACTTGTCGAATTGCAGCCAACTCACGGACGTGGGCATCAGCGCACTGCAGAACCTCGTGAACTTGCGCCACCTGGAGATCGCGAACGTGGGAGAAGTGACGGACAACGGGCTGCGTGCACTCGCACCGCTCACGAACCTCGTCACGCTGGACGTCGCGGGCTGCTATAACCTCACGGATTATGGTACTGAGGTGCTCGCGAACTTCAGGAACCTGTCGTCCTGCAACTTGTGGTACTGCAGCGAGATCGCCGACCGCACGTTCGCGCATCTCGAAGGGCTGTCCAAGATGCGCTTCCTGAACGCGATGAAGTGCGGCAAAGTGACGGACGTCGCGCTCAAGTCCATCGCAAAGCTGCCGAGCCTTACGTCGCTGGACCTCGTGAGTTGCTATCAGGTGACTGACGACGGACTGCAAGAGCTGGCGAAGCTCACGCACCTCAAGTCGATCTACTTGGGCGGCTGCACGGGCATTCGCGACGAAGGTATCGCCGCGCTCTCGCAGATCAGCTCGCTCGTGATTGTCGACCTCGCCAACTGCCGCCAGGTGGGCAACACCGCGCTCCTCGGGCTGGGCAAGCTCACGAACCTCACGAACCTGAATCTCATGCGCTGCAACCACGTGGACGACGTTGGCATCAGCTACATCGCCAACCTGAAGAAGCTGCGGACGCTCAACCTAGCCAATTGCCGCCTCTTGACCGACAAGAGTACGCAGATCATCGGCCAGTTCACCGAGCTCGAGACGCTCGTGCTCTGGTACTGCAACAAGCTGAGCGACCAGGGGATCCTCAACCTCGCGCCGCTGAAGAAGCTGCAGTCGATTGACCTCGCGAGCTGCTCAAAACTCACGGACGCGTGCCTGGAGGCTTTCAGCGGGATGCCCAACATGAAGTCCCTGGATCTGGGCAACTGTGGCCAGATCTCGGACGCCGGGATGCCCGCGATCGCAAAGATGACGGCGCTCACCTCGCTCAATCTCGCTGAGTGCGGGGAAATCACGGACGACGGGCTCAAGCACCTGACGGCGCTCGTGAATCTCACCTCGATCAATCTCTGGTACTGCACGAAGCTCACGGGCGCCGGCGTCGAGCACTTGTCCCAGCTCCCGTCGCTGTCTGTAGACTATTAGAAACGGTTAGAATGCCCCTGCGTATTGTTAGAGCACCTCCATCATCATTTATACATCACCACCAGACCTCTGTTGTCGTTCCTGAACGCCTTGCGCTGACGTCGGTCTTTTATTCACATCCCTGTCATGTTGGCTCTCACTTTGCCAATGCTTGACTCCGCTTCTCCTCTTGCTTTGTCCTCAATCACTTTTCGCTTCGTCGTCGGGCGAGAACCGCAGCCAGCTCACTGTTCGCACCGCCAAACTGCTGACCACCATTCAACGACGACGACGATCCCTGGGCAGTTTCGCCGAACTTGCGCGCCTGCTCCATGGCGCTCTTGGATGATTTGCGCGTCACAGACTGGCGCCGCAAGTCCTTCTCGGCCTGCTTCTTCGCTTTCTTCTCAGCAACGCGGCGGATGCGCTCCGCCTCCCGCTCCCGTTCGCGCTCTGCTTGGCGCTGAGTGCGGATGGCGAGCTCTTCTTCGCGCTGTCGCTCCATCTTCTTGCGGCGGGCCTTCTCGCGTTTTCGGCGCTTACGGATGTATTCGTCCGGCACGCCAGGCTCGACGTGGATCTGCACATTGAGCTTGTCGCCCGTGATTTTGTCGTGCTTGGCAGCGACAAACTGGATTTGCTGCGCTGGAGACTTGGACAAATTCGGATTTGGGACCGTCCGCAGCCTAATCGAGTCGCTGAACGTGATCGGAATGACAGACTTCGTTTGTGCGCGAATAGCATCGACGAGCGTCACCGCGATCTCGGTCTTCTTCTCTGACGCCAGGAGTTGGTCTTCGGGCATTTCCGTGGAGAATAGTCCAATGACCTTGTCGTAGACACGCACAGGCGTGTAATACCCTCGGTCAGGAATCACCTCGAGCATCTTGCACACGTCGTTGTTGTAGATCTTACCAGTGTACCGGCAGTGATGGCGCCGATTGAAGAGCCCAAACTTCTTGCCCGTACCCATGCACACCATAGTCTGCTTGTTGTCCATCCAGTTGCTCTTGTCAGGTTCTGGAAAGAGCGGATCTTGGCGGACCTTCAAGACGAAGTACGGGTCAGCCAGGGTACTCATCGTGATCTCTTCGATCGAGCTCAACGGCAAGCGTCGTCGCAAGTAAATGAGCGGCGGGTCGAACGTGCTCTTCGGGTCAACCACAGGTTGCCAGTATCGCTTCTCCATCAGGTACAGGTAGCTGTCAGTGATGATCAGCAGACGAGCTTCAAGACTAAGCGGTGAGGCGTTGTTTGCGTGGCCATTCGTTGCTGCCGGGTTGACGACTGCAGGGCACGCCTTCTCAATCGTATCCAAGAAGACAATCTTCTCAGAATCTCCGTAATGGCGAATGATCCCCATAATCGCGTCGTTCACAGCATCGTCGAGAAGGTAGAATGTGTCAAATGGTCGATAAATACTCACTCGCTGGCGCTGCTTGTTGCTCGACGTGTACAGCTTCGTGATGTCGTGACTGAGCTGCAGCAGGTGGCGGCGGCCATAATACTTCTTCCACGCCTTCTGGATTCGAATCGCAAACGAGCCGATCTTCTTCTCTCGAAGTTTCTCCAACGCAAAGAAGATTTCCGGTGTCTGGATGAACACCATCGTCTTCCCGAGCTGGACTTCGTGCTCCAACTGAGGCAGAGACTTCACTGCAGCACGAAGAATCGCTTGGGTGCCCTTCTTGTCGGTTCCTCGAAACTCCGGATACGTTTCCTTTGACAGCAGCTTAAAGCGGTCCACGAAACGACCGTAGTCGCCGCGGTACGCGTACCCAGCACGACGCACCTTGACGTTCTCTAGAAGTCCCAAATACTTAATCTGGTGCACCACACGTCGGTCGTCGAGCTTGTTCGCCTGCTTCTGGTCGTTTGACTTGATGCAGCGCACATAGTGAGGAGTGCAGTCCATCAAGGCAGTCACAAGAGCCTCACATTGCGTCCGGATTCGGTACCCAGCTGTGTGGGGCATGCGCTTGTCGTTCAAGTCGATTTCTTCGGGAAAGATGTACCGGATCAACTTGTTCGTGCTCTCACTGATGATCAGTGCGATGTCTTTGCTCAGGAAATCCTTGTTCGAGTCCCCGAAGCCATCCGTGTTGTACTGTACGTCTCCAGCGTAGTGCTTGATCTCGAAGGTCTTGCCACGCTTTGAGAAGTGCGGATGCGACTGGTGCAGACCGGATACTTTCTCCAGAAAGTTCGAATCAATAGCCTCTCCTTGTCGGGAATGCATCGTCTTCACTGTATCATCGAGGATGAGGAAAATGCCTGGAACGGGACGCTTCGCCTCGATCAAATCGCAGACGACCTTGTTGTTGAAGAACGGAATCGGCGTCCACGCAATGCCTTCTCTCGCGTACTCTTCTTGCTCACTCTTCAGCGTCAGCTCGATGAAAATCTGCTGGAGCTTCTCGTTCACGTAGTTGATGCAGAACTGCTCGAAGCCGTTTTTATCAAACACCTCAAACCCGTAGATGTCCAGGATACCGATCTTGGTCATGTCTTCTTCGTTCAGGATCTCACCGTTCTTCTCTGCCTTCTTTTCGATGTCGAGGGCGTGGTTGATGCGTTCCACGAGAAAGTCGAACAAGCGGTCGTAGACGTTCTTCGCGATCGAATCCCGCTGCGCCTTGGCTTGACTTGGGTTCTGCGGCACTTCGTACGACTCGATCTTTCCACCTGGCGCCATCGTTTGCAGCAACTTGTAGCAAAGCGCGTGCTCTAATCGGTCAGCGTCCAGCCCAAGTAGATCGCACGCAATCTCAAGTGAGCGGCGATCCCGCACCGATGAGCCTTCGGAGTCACTGACGCTCTCAGACTGGAACTGGATGTTGCCCAGATGCAACACAGCTGCGACAGTCTGCACCACGAGCTCGATCTGCTTTCTCTTGATACCGACATGCTGCATTGCAGCCATCGTGTCTTCAAACTCGGCGGCGTCATCGACATCATCCACTGAGTAACAGCCACTCGCCTTGAGGTACTGGAACTGGTCTGCTCGGTCAAGCTGCAGTTTCTTGCGCGCTCCATCTGGTAGTCCTGCCAGCAACTGGTAGAAGATGTGGAAATTGCGCTCGCCCTTGCCAGGTTTCACAACGCGTGACTTTTCCAGCAAGTAGTTCGTCACTTTACCACCTTGTGGTCGCCCCGCCGAGTCGAACAGCAGCTCAAAGTACTTTCCGAATCGACTCGAGTTGTTGTTCCGCAGCGTCTTCGCATTCCCGAAAGCTTCCAGCAAAGGATTACTCTCGAGGAATGTGCGCTTCACCTTGTCCACACCAGCGCCGCTGCCACTCACACCTGCGATGTAGTTCTGGATTTGCTTGGACGCTTCGGTCTTCCCTGCACCACTTTCGCCACTGATGATCACACACTGGTTGTCTTCTTCACTGAGCATCGTTCGGTACGCTTCTTCAGCCGTTGCGAACACATGCGGTGGGACGTCGATTCTCGCCTTGTGAGTGTACGCCTTCATGCTCTGCTCGTCGTAGATGTCGAGCCATTTGTACGGATTCACGACCACGAGCACGTGCCCGATGTACGCGTAGATCACGTCGGCTGCGTGGCGGATCTTGAGGTTCTCGAGGATCGAGTTCTCGCTCACCGTGCTCAGCAGAACGAGGTCGTCGACGCCGACGATGGCGCGCTCATCGCCAAAGAGGTTCTTAGCAGCGGCATCGCTGCGGCCTTTCCCGTTCGCACCGCGCTGGGTCGTCGTCGTCTTGGACCGCGCCATCGTGTGGTTTGTCGCTGCTGCTGCTTCAAGGAGAGACTGAGCGTCTTACGTCTGTGAGCCGTTCGCCGACAAGAGGGTGCGCACACACAAAAGACAGAAACAAGTGACAGGAGACGACGCGCAGCAGCAGTGGCTCAGGACGCTTCCTTCTCTTCCGTCTTGACGCGCCCGCTCTTCTCGTGCTCCTAGTGCCGAACTTTCGCTTCTGACTCGCACACTTGTTGCGACAACGCTCCCCCCACGTCGGGAAAGCGCCCTCAAATGGTGTGCAACACATTCATTTTCTCTTGTGCCTGTCAAAAATGGCACTGTTTATGTGTAACACACTACTTTTGAAAGTTGCACTTTCCACCGCGGGACACAAACTGCGAGTTGCATCCTTCTGACCCTTAAATAAAGTTTCGTGCCACATTAATCGAGGCAAGTTGAAGTCGTTGCTATTTTGAGCCTTCAACGTCAGCGCGCGCGCACACGTACTCGCTTGCATTATAGATGTCGCCACGATGGGACCAGCAGCAGCGAGCGTCAAGGTGACACCGACAGAAGACGCTAGTGATGATGGCAGCCAGAGTGGCAGCTTCGTATGCGAAAGGCGAGCGCGTCACGACGACCGTGACGACTGCGAGGATCCAGATCAGCACGAGCGGACACCGATTGAAAGCAAAGACGGCGCAGACAGTGTATCGAAGCGCGGCAGTGTGGCATGTATCAAGCGAAAACTGGCATTGCCATTCACTGATATACCAGCATCGCACACAACCGAGGAGTATGGAGCTTCGCCAATCGAAGTCGCAGAGATTGAGATCGTGATCGAGGAAGCCGGTAGCAGCATCGATCCGGTTTCTGTCCCCGGCAGGATAGTACAAGATGATGGAGGTGACGTAGTTGGCCTACAACCAAGCGTCAACATCTTGAACGTCGTGAGCAGCAAAAACGAATCTGCAGCAGAGGAGGCGTCCACGCTCAGCCCGCAGCAAAGGCGATCGCACGCGAAGCTGCCACGACTGGACGGCCGGGTTCTCTCAGCGGCGAGGGCGACACGATCAACAATCCAACACGTATTGCGACAGCCAGCAGGAGTCGTGAGCCAACTGGGTCCGCATGCCGCGCAGATGTCGACGTACGTGACGAGGAAAGCCTCGTCGTTCCACAGGAAGGCGCTCAAGCGCAACGTGATGAAAGTCGTCGAACGCTCTCATCTCAAGCTGGGCACGCTAGCCTCGTCGGAGATCAACGTGCTTCACTCATGTGTGCAAGCAATGGTGATCGTCCTCCCATTACTGCAGATAATGTATGGCGTTTTCGGCGCGGCGCCACCGAGCACAGCCAGCAACCAAGCGGATCTAGGAGATAATGGCGTTTGGGCTGACGCAACTGTTCAAGTGACGGTTCTGCTTGCGTCGACACTCTTCATCCGGCGTATTCGATTGTATTCGAGACGACAGCGTATCCAGACTGAGATTCTTTGGCTCGCCAAGTTCGCCTGGGCGTTCTCGTTGCTCTCACTGATCTCGAACGCGTGGAACGCACTCCATCCAGCCGATGAAATCAGCCGCGAGCTCATGGGAGCCACCAACACGCTCATGGCAGCTCTGATCTACTTTCTGCTCACTCATTTGAGCGACTTCTACACCGACCTCGTCGCGGGCTGGTCGGCAATTGATCTCCGGGCGGCAAGTCCAGTCGACGAGGAGGAGAAGAAGCAGTGGCGCTGGCTCCAGTTCATCAGCGGAAAGCGGTTCTCTCGCACGATCCCAGCGGTTATCCTCTGCTACGTGGTGCTTCGACTCACGCTTGGCTGGCGCAGCTCCGTCGTGTTCGACTTCTTGCCCATGACGAACTTCATCACCCCAGTGCGCCTGATATTACTCCACGGCAAGTCGATCCACCAGCCGCATTTGCTACTGGACGCGATCGTGATCACCGTCTTTGACGCATTTCTGCTGGCAATCGCCCTCTACAAGAACTTATGCGCGCGGAGGTCGTTCCAGCACATCTTTGTCCAGGACTTCGCGCGGATCTTCACCGAGTTCAACGTCTTCGTGCTGCATCTCCGAGAGACCGTGCTCTTCATCACGTTCGACGGGCACATAGCAGCGTGGTTGACGCCCTTCGATCGGCTCTTCAGTCCACTCGACTGGGACAGTGAAACGAATACGACGCGCGTAATCCAGATGGGCGCCGTGCAGCTTCAGCTCGGCTTCCTGTCTTGCCTGGCCGCGTGGATGGTGACGAGCATGTACTGTGCACTTCCGGAGGACTCCGTCGGACTCAAAGGCTGGTTCGTTGGCACGAACATCATCAACCACAAGCACCAGCATCAACATATCAAGTACTTCCTCTACGAGTCGGACGTGTACATCAAGACGAGGTTCAGCGACCTGAGAGACATCGACCAAGTCGACCCGACGCGTTTCATCATGACAAAGCAAATTGAAGCGTTCAACCTTGCTCAACTTGTCTACATGTGTGGGAAGCACGAGAGCTCGTTCAAAGACTCACAGCTTGAGATCGAGCACGTCCAGAAGCTGGTGAGCGATCCCCAGTTTACCATTGTCGAGATTATCCAGGATGAAGCCACCGACACACATTGCCTGATCCTCGAGTCGTCGACAATGATCGTCGTCGCATTCCGGGGAACTTCGAGCAAGAAGAACGCAAAGACGGACCTGAACGCTGTGATGTCACTGCACTACACAGCCAAGAAGTTGGATTTCTCGAAAGTGCCCTCGCTGACAACGATGGCGCGACGTAGGAAGGCGCACAACGCAGCAGATCCAGTCACCCACACGAAGCGCACGTGGCTCCATTGGCTTCTTTGCAAGCGAAACCCTCCAAAAGTCCACTCGGGGTTCTACGCAGCGTATCTGTCGGTAGAGAAGCGTGTTCTAACGAAAATCAAGCAGCTCTACGATCACGACCCGCGCAAGATCTTGGCGACAGGCCACAGCCTCGGAGGCGCGCTGGCGGCGCTCTGCAGCTTTGACGTTGTCGTGCAGCTCAAGATCGCGAATGTCACGTGCACAACCTTCGGGTGTCCGCGTATCGGCAACACGGCGTTCAAGAAGATGTACAACCATGCCGTGCCAGCGACGTTTGCGTTCGTGAACGCATCGGATATAGTCACAAAGCTGCCTCCAAAGACGCCGAAGGCGCTGTCGTACACGAGCGTCGGCACGGTCGTGCTCATCAACGCGCTCGGGAACCTCGTGATCGCGCCCAACGTGCTCGAGCTCGCAGTGCTGCACCAAGGGTACTCGGCCAAAGCGCACACGCTCAAGGCGTACCACCTCTCGCTACTGCTCTGGTGCCTGCGATCGCACAAGATGCAGTACCATCCCATGTTTTGGCGCCAGCCGCGCGAGTTCCTCGAAATGAACTACGGCCACCTCTCAGAGATCCAGGAGTATCTCAAGGCAGCTACAGTAGCAGCAGCGCCAGTGGCAAACTATCCAGGGTCAGGGCGACTGCGTCGGTGGTGTGCGGTTCGAAGCGACGCTGGTCGTTGAAATTGTCGTAAGGATCACCTCAGTCGCCCGCCAATCGTTTTCGGTGGCCAGTGCGCACATGTACTTGCGCAGTGGTGATTATCAGAGCGGGACCCAGTCGCCAGCGACGTGCTGTCTCATTCAGAAGCTCGCCACACCATCCAGCCAGAGAGAGTGAGAGAGAGCGACTGAAATTTCATTGCGCATGAGACTCCAGCCAGTTAAGAGAGCTGCTCGCTTGCCCACCACACAGGAGTGGTGATCACGACAGTGCGGAAAGAAGCATCCATGTGCATACACTCGCCTCTACCTGCCGAAGATCAACACCGAAGAAGATCCACTTGCAGAGTGAATGGCGACAACCTGCCATTCCGCATCACCATCAGCAGCAGCAAAGTGTTCAGCGATCCGCTGAGCCGAACGAGCATATGCGCACAGCGTACACACTACAACTGCTTAGCTGAGGACAGTCAACCACCCATATGGACGACTTGCCCTGGTCGACAACCCCAGCACATGGTTCGCGCTAGTGGCGGCACTACTACATGCGCAATTGCAGACTTTCAAAGTCTTGCCCTACGATACACAAACCGTGTCAAAAGCATATTTTGCCCAAGAATGCCAATCGAGAGTTCGCACACAACAACAACAGCGTGAGACAACACGACCACAAAGCCACCAGCGTTGCAAGGTTGTCTCAAAGAGCAGCCATGTGCACAGACGATGCCGGCGGCAAGAGACCGCACCGCCGCAACACTGAGGACGCTTGATCGTGTCGTATTCCTCGTGCAGCATCCATCGATCGCTTCAAGCATCAGATCGCATGGGCCGCACGCATAGAGAGCCGAAGAGTTCCATGCTTATCCATTTGCAACAGAACAACTAAACAACGCGAGTCGCACAAAAAGCGCAAGTCCGCGGTGATTGCTTGCTTGTTCATCCTGATGAACAAGGCATCACCACCAACTTGGTGCGCAAGCAACTCGCAGATACACAAGTGGGGAGACCGGCCAACGCTGGCAGCTGCGATTGTTGCAGCCGTTGCTGGACAATCTCAAAAGAACAGATAATGTTGTGCCTTCTGAGAGCACACGGAATGGAGACCATCACTCCGCTTTGCTGCCGACTATAGACAGCAAAAAGAATCGGAATGCGCTACGTTTGCTGACAAAGAGATGAAGAATATTGATGGCTGCACTCACGTTGCGGTCCCAGACGCTGGCATGTTACGAGTCCAAAATCCATGCATGCGTGCCGCTCGAGTCGGTATATCTTTTGACTTGCTGTGTATGATGATGTGCCAGTAGTTTTGCTTTCCATTGTTTTATTGACGGCGAATCTTAACTAGAAAGTAGATGCAACATGGAGAATGGTTGCCACAGCCGT
>JAASGT010001107.1:0-11259 GCA_023334315.1 Globisporangium alternatum | reverse complement strand
GCCGGCCACAAGCAAGCTATTAGCGAGGTAACAGGCTTCCAAACACCAGAGCACACACACGTACAGTAGTCGCGTGCGCTCATCGAAGCGGCTGTTGCGATGGTCCACCCACGCCGTGTAGAGTGCGGCGAGCACGGGCACAAGCGTTACGGCGCCGACGATCATCATCACGATGTTGCTCGCGCGGTCTAGGATACACGCGTCATCCACACCCGACAGACACACTACACACGTCCATTCATACACAGCTTGTCAGTAAGTTGTTCGTCGTTGTAACAAGAGGAAGAGCTGCTCGCGCCTCGTTCTCACCGGCGCCGTCGAGCGTGAGCAGCGCACACGCGATCGCGGTCACGAGGCACACGAGCACCGTCGCCTCCATGGAACGATGGCGTGTTGTGAGTCTCTCTTGAAGTGTCGTTATTGAGCGCGAGGACTCAACAAGTTGGCTCTTGACGCGAAATTCAGAATGAGCTCTTCGTCACAGATTCGTTGCCCTGACGACGAAGAGCTCATGTTGAATAACGATTCGTGAAAACAGACTAGTCGGTGACACAAGTGCACTTGCTGAACTCAGACGGTGACGAAAGATGACGTTATTGTGATGTGATGATGGTGGATTCACTTCGACATCTGTGCGCTGCAAAACAACACTCATGGCAGCGGATTTGAAGCCTGCAACACCAGTGGGTGAGTGATGTACTGGATCGAGTGCATGCTCGTGGAAACGAGTGGCTGCCGCGACTCTGCTGGCATCGGCTTTTCAACTGAAGCCGTTCGTTGCTGCAGACGGTGGATGGCTCATCAGCGATCTCTTGATACCCACGAGGCGGTTTGAAGTGGAACTTGGTGAACCACGTGAGGGAGCGACCCACTGCATACACATTAAATGCCCACTCGCTCGTGGCTCTGCCGATTGTCCGCACACATAAGAACACTCACCCGATGGCCACCTGTTGATGTATCTCGCCACGACACTGTGGACGTTCTGCTCTATTCAGATGCTGCAATGTAGTTTGTCACGTTACCTTACTTGGCTTTCTCCTTCTTCGATGTCGCTCTCGGCTTGGTCTCTACGACCGTCTTCTTCACCGTCACTCTTGCCTTTGTCTCGCTTGTAGTAGTTGCTGTACCAGCTTTCGCCTCTGTCTTGATACTCACTGTTTTTGTCTTCTTGGTCACCGTCGCTGTCTTCTTCTGCATGGCCGTGGGCAAATGCGACTGAAAGGCCGTGAGGTCGCCCGTGAAGAGCACGCTGTGTGCCCAGCCCGCGTACGGCGCGAACCTTTTGCGGAAATGGTCGCCCACGGCCCTGTATACGCTGGGCGTGATGCTCTTCTTGTCTGCGAGCGACGGGTCGAACTCGCGGCACACGATCTGCCACACGTGCGTGTCCACGGGGATTGCGTCGAGCTTCTCGAGCGAGAAGAGTCCGACGCAGTCCGCCACTTTCCGCCCCACGCCTGTGAACACCATGAGCTGCTCCTGATAGCTGCTGCTCTCTTCATCTTTACTATCAGTGGCATCGTCTCGGATCTTGTGGAGGTACTCCGCACCACCCAAAGCTATGAGCTGCTGGCTCGACTTGCAGATGAATGGCGCTCGGTACCCAAAGCCCAGGGCTCGCAGCGTGGTCTCTTCGCACTTCTCAGCAAGCGTCTCCGTTGTCGGAAACGAGTAGTAGCTGAGCTCAGCAGCCTTTGTGGGCTTCGTACTTTCATCACCAGGAGCAGCATCAAGAGGGCTGGTATACAGCAGCGTACCGTACGTGGCGCGCAGCTTGTCGACCATCTGCTGGATGCGCTGGATGTTGTTATTGGATGAGCAGATAAATGCGAAGAGGCACTCGACAGGATCTTGCCGCACGAGCCGATGGCCCGGCAGGCTGCGTATGAGCTGCGCCATCTTGTCGTCCTGCGCCGTCCAGAGCGCGTAGAGCGGCGCCGCGTCCATCTCCAAGCGGAAGTAGTGCGACAGGATGTCTCGCGCTCGCTGTTCTGGTACTGCCAACGCACAAACACATGTCCATAGGAATGTTAGTTCAGAGCCATAGTCAGACAGCCATGACAACAAGTACGAGAGTGGAGACTAACGGCACAACACAACGCACAGTCCATTGGGTAGAGACACCGGAACTCGACGCACGGGTCGCGCTCACGCAGCACAAACACGCTCTCGCCGATCACGCCGCTCCACTCCTGTGCATGTGCGTGGAACTTCCACGAGAACACCTGGCCGGACGCCAGCGTGAGTTTGCACGAGAGCTCCTGCGTGGAGCAGAGGCGGTGCCAGGAGCTGTCCGCATGAGGCTCGCGTTTGACGAAAACGGACGACGCGCTCACGGCCGCATTTGACGCTATGACTCGCTCCTCCCGCTTGATGTTGAGATGCGAGTCATTATCGTTGTGATGCATCTCCTGCTCTTCTTCTTTCACGACAATGGGCTCTGAAATTACGACGTCTGTGGACTTCCTCGCCTTCTTCGTCGTCGTCGCACCCTTCACGAGTAGTGAAGACGCTGCGCTCGCGAGCGTCGTGGTCGCCACGCGCTTGACGCCGCGACCTCGCACTGCTGCTGGTTTGACGGCCACTGCCTTCAGTGTTGCGGCGTGCGCTGTCGCAGTGGCCACGCGCGTCGAGCGCCGCATCTTGATGTTGATAAGCTCGAAGATCGAGATTGCGATGGGTGTGCGTGATGATGAAACAGAGAAATCCACCAATACAAAATAGTCGCATATTGGATTCGCTTTGTGTAACTAAACAGGTACATTCAGCTTGATCTTCGTAAGAAACCAGACGACAATGAAAATAAGGAGGTTTTATGCTGCGAAGAGCTTCAAAAGCTGCACCAGCTCAATCAATTCAAAACAGCTTCGCATAAATAGAAACGCAGACGACGAGTTCACAGGAGACGGCATGAACATCTGCACGGCCACGACGCACAACGGCTCGCGGTGCGCGTCCCCCGTCGCGCCCGGCGGCGACGTCTGCTCGCACCATGCGCGTATGGCTCGACTCATGGCGCTGGCGCCAAAGGCAGCAGCTGCGAGCGGATCGCCCACCAAGGCGCCCCAGAATGCTTCAAACAGCACGGTGATCATGCCAATACGCCCGCACGACCGCAGCGCGGCGTCATCCTTCGAACTGCGCGAGCCCGCGAAGGAGATTTTCTTGATCCAGCAGCAGCAGAGCCAAGTGCCTGTGACGACGGTGTCGGCCTCCATACCATCGTCGTCCGCTGGTCATGGGATGGCGATGCTGCCGCATGAAGGCGTGCTCGCGGCCGTGAACAGCTCGTTCCAGCTCCCTACTGTCATCGGGCTGCCAGCGATTTCGGGCACGCTCTTCATCACGAACTACCGACTGCGCTTCGAGCCCACGAACGCCGCACTGCGCTCACCGGGCCATCTGCACAAGCTGCTGGATGACGCACTCGTCGGCATCCCGCGCACCTGTGTGGGCAAGCTCTCGTACCCGCAGGTGGCGACGGCGACGCGGTCGTCATCGTACGAGAACATTGGGCCGACGCAGCTCGTGATCAAGTTCAAGGACCTACGCTCGTGGACGCTCGGCGGCGACATCAACGCGCTCATGATGACGCTCATGCGCCACGTGTTCATCGAGTCCCCGCTAAGTCTATTCGCCTTCGCGTCGTCAAGCAAGCAGCATCATCACCAACACCACATGCAGCGAGAGCTCCATGGCCGCCAGATCTACAACCTACACGCAGACTTTGCGCGCATGGGCGTGGACCTCACCAACGGTCCGTTCCGTGTCACGGACATGAACCGCAACTACGCAATCTGCCCGACGTACCCGCCGCAGCTCGTCGTGCCGTCGGCGATGACGGACCACGAGATCGCCAACGTGGCCGAGTTCCGGTCGAAGGGCCGACTGCCGATCGCCTGCTTCGTGCATCCGCGCAACTCAGCGTCCATCTGGCGGTGCGCGCAGCCCAAGCGCGGGATCCTGAACGCGCAGAACCCGGCGGACGACCGCCACTTGGCGAGCATCGGGTACTCGAACCGGCAGCAGAAGCGCGTGTGGATCGCCGACTGCCGGCCGGAGCTCAACGCGCGCATCAACAAGTTTACGGGAGGCGGCACCGAGAGCTCCAACCACCAGCACGCGAGCGTGAGCTTCCTCAACATCGCCAACATCCACGCCATGCGTGAGAGCATCGAGAACGTTCGCGGGCTGGTGGGCACGGGCAACTCGGACCTGGACTTGTCCTGGCAGGGGCGCGTTGAGGACACCAAGTGGCTCGCGCACGTGCGGCTCGTGCTCTCGGCGGCGCTGAAAGTGGCCGACGCGGTCGAGAACAAGGCCACGACCGTGCTCGTGCACTGCAGTGACGGCTGGGACCGCACGGGCCAGCTCTGTGCGCTCTCGCAGCTGCTACTGGACGCCCACTATCGCACCATCATTGGCTTTCTCGGGCTCATCGAGAAAGAGTGGATCCAGGTTGGCCACAAGTTTCACGACCGCATTGGCCCCGGAAAGGCCGAGAACGAAGAGCAGTCGCCCGTGTTCCTGCAGTTCCTCGACTGTGTCTGGCAGCTCTGGCGCCAGTACCCGACATTCTTCGAGTTCAACGGCGTGCTACTCGAATGTATTGCCGACGCGACGTTCTCGGGTCGCTACGGGACTTTTCTGGGCAACTGCGACCGCGAACGCGCGGGTTGGAACCTGGACGCGCGCACGCCGTCGCTCTGGACCCACGTGCTCGACCACAAGGCGCTGTACCAGAACCCGTTCTATCGCCCAGCGACATCAGCAAATGGCAGTAGTAGTAATGTGCTGCTGCCCCCAGCATCCTCGGTGCTGCGCCAGGTCACGCTCTGGAGCGAGTACTACTGTCGCAGCTCGACCTTACCGGCGAATCCTATGGGGAACCCGAGTCCGCCGGTCTTTGGAGTTGTCAACGCGCCGACTGCGAAGAGCAACCACGAGGACCTCGGTGTTGCCATGAGCGCAGCATTGCGACGCATCCAGGCGCTGGAAGACGAGTTGCGGGAGGCCAAGGCGGCGTTGGCTCAAGCGCCAGTGGCACCACCAACAGTATCAGCATCGTCCTACGATCATCCTACGCCGCATTTCCAGGCTCAACTCAGCCTCAGTGCTCCTCCCGTTCCAGTAGCAGTGGCTGTTGCATCACCGCCGCCTTCACTATCCATGAAAGGGACTGTGGTCTCGCCAGACGAGTTTGTGCGGAGCCACCACCATAGCAACGGCCGAAGCGTCAGCAGCAGCAGCTCCTCTTCGTCCTCCTCATCGTCATCTTTAAGCTCGAAATTTCCAACCTGGTCGTGCGGGATCTGCTCCAAGGTGAACGCGTCCGAGGCCGTCAAGTGCGTCGTCTGCGGCCGCCCGCCCCAGTGAACCTAGCTTCACACTCACAGAGTTCATTCAGCAAAGCAGTCCTAGATCTCCAGCGACAATGCTGAATAGTAAAGAACAAAATCGCATTCTCTCGCTCGCCCCACGGGAGGATGTCAACCTCCGCACGGGCAAATTAATTAACCTACACACTGCTACTATCGTCCACTCTCTGTCTGGCTGCCTTCGCTTCATCAGCCCATGCAGCTCTCGCGCGGACGCAGGCGCTTGGCGCAGTCCTGGAGCACGTGGTGCACTTTGTCCGGGAAATGGTCGTCGAGCATCGTGCGCGCAATGCGGATTTTTTGGAAATCGTCGGCGCTCGACCACGCGCAGTCGTAGTTCGTCCGCTCCGTGCAGCAGATGCCGCCGCCGGGGCGACAGCAGACCCAGCAGCCTCCGTTGGACTTCCTGTCGGTCGAGCGCTTCAAGTGGATCAGCTTGCCCGGGATCGTGAGCTTGTGGATCGGCTCGTGGGCCTGAATGCGCTGTAGCATGGTCCGGTAGTTGGCCAACTGGATCCCAAACGAGCCACCGGACGTCTGAGGCTCATCGAAGAGCAGCTCGTCTGGCCGCTTCCACGCGACAACCTGCCGCAGGATCGCTGACTTGCCCACCTTGCTGCGGCTAATCAGATCGATCACCTGGTCGCGCAGCTCTTCTGCCGACGTCAGGGATGACCGCGCGACAATATCGCTACCCACGACCACCGACGTCACGAACGACGCACAGCGCGACGCCAACCCTGGCGAGAGTGTGCAACCAGGAGGGCTGAACGCAAAGCAGCGCAAGTTCGGGTATTTGGGTCGCAACATGATCGAGAGCAGGATTGCCGTGCCGGCGCCGAGTGAATGGCCCGTCAGCGCCAGCCCGTAGTCCTTGTACTGCCCGCCCTCGCACTGGTTCAGCACATCCGTGGCCACCGACACGTTCGAGTCCGGGTCGAAGAGCATCTCGAGGATCCCGAGGCGGTTGATCTCCAGGTACACGGCCTCGGCGCAGTGCAGGAAGCCCTGATGCGCATACTCGCCTGAGCTGTCGCAGTTCCAGCGCTCAGCGAGACCATCGAGCGACACACCGTAGGCGATTGCGTCGGTCAGGCAGTCTTCGAGTGAGAGCGTGCCTCGGATCGCGATGATCACCTGCTTTTTCTCGTGATCGAGCACGACGCAGAACGCAGGCTTGTAAACCGAGTTGAAGAAACTCGCGTACACGATGTCCTGCACTTTCACGCCCGTCTCGAGCTGCAGTGCCGTCTGTCCCAGGTGGAAAAAGTTGTCGCCGTGGATATAATGCACGTTGCGCTTCATGCACGTGAACGCCAGGCGGAACGTGCCGCTCCACGGGTGCGACCAGACGTAGAGCATCCAGCCGTAGATGCCCACGGCGTACTTGGAGTAGTACGCGAGCTCGAGCACATTGTCCTCCAGCTCGTTGTCACGTTGAAGGTGACTCTGAGCCTGGAAGTCGCTCGCCGAAAGCAAGGGCGACGGGATCGGGATCGCAACGTAGCTGTTTGGCTCCTGCTGGGACTCTAGTGAGGAAAGCTGGGAAGCCGACACCACGGGGCGCGGCGGTGGTGGGACTGCAAGCAGCGTCTTCGTTTCTGCACCGGTGCTAGTCACGATGGTTTTGGAGTTGCGCACGCGCGCGCGAATCTCCGCGAGCGTCTCCTCAGCATCACCGTCGTCATTGCCAATACCGTGGCCGCACTCGTCTCCGTCTTCGAGCGCTTCTTCGTGGGCCTGCACGGCCGCGAGCAGGATGAAACCTGCGACGATGTCCGAGATCACGAGATCCGGACTGCCGTAAAAGAGCCGCGCGATGACATTCGCGACCACAGACATGGAGTCGTGCTGCGTGCCAGCGCCGCCAAACAAGTTGCACGTGAAGCAGCGGATGCACGAGCAGCAGCGGGTGCAGCGGCGCTCCCAGCGCTGCTGGTGGGGCACGTACACGTCCGAGTTGGGGATCGCCCGGTCCATTTCTAATCGACACATCACATAAACACAGCAAGAGGTCAGCGGGGTCATGCGTATCCAGAATGCACACACGCAATACAAAGAAATCATGTACACGTGCACGAGGGCAACAGGGGAGATGAAGCCCCCGCGCACACACACAGACGTCATTTGCATGCACATGCACGAGATGCACAACCAACAGAGAGCAGCAGCAGGGGTTTCAATGTACCGTCCAACAACGATTTGCGTTCAGAATCAAGGGGGTTACCATAGGGATCCACGGCCTCGTCCAGCTCAAAGGGCGGCGCGCCGCCCAAGATACAAAAGCCCAGTGTGAACGTGAAGCTCACCTCTGCGACCATGCACGCAGCGATTGCCTGTAACATACAACCAGACACACACACACACATACCACACCGTTAGTACCATGAACTCTCTTGTACGCATAATACAATTGCACCACACACATACCAGCACAAAGTTGGAGTCCGGGTAGCACACGTCCGTGTGGTACCAGAGCACGAGGCCCGTGACGCCGTAGACGAACATGACGGAGGACCAGACGACGTGCATCTGCAGCACGCGCGGCATGAGCACGCGGCGCTCCTGCTCGACGATCGTGCCCTTCGACGACACGCGCACGATCATGAGGTAGATGCACGCCATGAAGCCATAGATGGGCACAGCGCCGAGGAGGAACCAGAAGGGCACGCCGCTCACGTTGAAGCTCATGGTCGAGCAGCCCTTCCAGAACGCCAGGTAGCCGACGGATATGAGCAGCAGCGGCAGCTGGTACATGATCAGCAGCAGCGCCGGGCAGTATAGGTCGTCGCTACCGATGCGCGAGCGACGCCCAAAGAGTATGAGCGCAGGCATCTTGCGTTGGTTCTCTGTCGCGCCGTGGTCGTCGTCGTCGTCGCTGTCGCTTACGGCTCGTCACTGGAGGACGACGATGCGGGTATGTGTACAAGCCGAGGTAGAGAGCCGTGTGCCGTGGGGCGCGCCGAGAGGGAGGCCAATCGAGAGAGAGAGGGAGCGGGCGACGTGCTCGTCTTCGTCTGCTCTGCTTATTGGGCTTTGTCCTGTTCCCTTTCTTTCTTTCGTTTTCCGAGAAGCAAGGGCCTTTGGAGCAACATAAGGGTCAAATGTTGCGCAAGGGTTGCTGGATGCGGTGTCGCTAAATTAAGAATCTTGTGAGCGAGCGTAATTACAAGTTAAATGATAATGAATACCCTTTTAAATATGTTCACAATGAAGCACAGTAGCGTCTCAGAGCCATATAACAAACACCTACATAAATAAATGAGTCTGCTAATTTCGTACAAATCAGCTGGTGACTTCGCACACAACTCACTGTATCTGAACACGTGGTGCTGAGCGTATCTACTTGCATTAGTGGTCTGAAGCCACTGCAAATTCCACAGTAAGATGCTACTAAATGAGGAACACTGCCTTGCGTTAGTGACGCCGGACTGCATCCTCGTGTGACAAGGGTTGAACATTCATGGTGGATCCGCGCCTGAGCACACGTGCACTGTGTGCTGACTTCTTCCAGCGCCTTCTGAGCGTCGCACGAAGAGCGCAATGCGCTTGTGAGTGTCCCTCACGTTGAGCAGCATTGGCTCCAGACTGTAGCCAAGTGTCTCGCCCCTGGCTACGCGGTGTGAAGCTCCCACGACGTCGGTCCATTTTGGCACATCCTTCTCAAACGATGCGACGTATTCACATACACAGGCGATACGAACAAAAGCTTGTGTGGCGGCGGTATGGTTATGATATTAAGGTTATAGGCTCATGGTAAGGATCGCCACTTGATATGTGGCTTGCTCGGGTTTGTCTGTCGTCTTGAGAGACGCGAACGACTATAGTTCTCCATCGTAAAACGGTACTGTGTGTGTGGATTTTGTGTGACGTTGACTGGTTTTGTCATGCGTAGCTCGCGACGTCGACGACGACGACCGTGATGTTGTCGAAGGTCTTCTTGGCGAGCGCGAGCGCCACGAGCGCCTCGGCGGCCTTCTGCGGATCGTCGTGGCTTGCCGCGACCTTGGCCGCCGCCTTGCTGGACACGACGTCCCAGAGCCCGTCCGTGGCCATGATGAGGAACTGGTCGTCCGCCGAGAGCGTGTGGGTCGTGATCTCCGGGTCGCACGTGATCCAGCGCTTGAGCGACAGGTCGCCAATGGACCGCGACATTGCGAGCGCGCCGTTCACGCGTGGCACGTCGATGAGCTTGTTGATCGGCCAGAGGTGGTACAGGAAGCTGGGCGAGCCGGTCACGTGCGCGCCCTTGGCCTCCAGGCGTGCTCGCTCATCCTTGCGGTCGGGCTTCTGGTCGTTCGAGAGACAGACGCTCTTGCCCTTGCGTGTGCTGATGATCGCGCGCGAGTCACCGACGTTTCCGACATACACGACGCCGTCGCGGATGATCGCGATGAGACACGTCGAGCCGTCCTCCATGCCGAAGGAGCGGAAGCTGCGGCCGGGCAGCTGCATCTGGAACGCCGCGGCACGCTGCTCGAGGTCCGGCATGGAGCTGCGGCGCGCGATCGTGCAGAACTCGGCGTCGACTGCGTGCACGGCACTCGTGATCGCCTCGTCTACCTTGGCGTGTGTGTTGATGCCCTCCTCGATCTTGGACACGAGATGCTCAGCGCAGTAGCGCGATGCGCGGTCGCCGCCGTGGCCGTCGAAGACGCCGAAGCAGCCACCCATGGCGCTCGAGTACCCGTTGAGCGTCAGGCGCTCGGGCCGCGTGCCGCCGATCACGTACGCGTCCTATTTGAAGAAGACGAGATGTCACAAGCGAATGGATACACACCCACATGTCAGTCAGTCGTCACTTTCCCAGGTGGTGCCAACTCTGTAACGGCTGCTTGCCGGGCGCAACACACACACACGTGTGTGCTATAAGAATGCAAAACGCACCTCCTGGCTGGCCTTGCCGCCGCGGTCCGTGGCGATGCCGACCGTGGCCTTCTGCTTCTTCTCGGCGGGCCGCATTGTGTCGAAGCTGTTGCCGCTGGTGGCGTCCGTCGGTGCCTTGCGCTTCCGGCCGATCATGTGTGTGTGTATGTGTTGGGCTTGCTGCGTTTGTGTGTCGTGTATGGGGCTTGCGAGGCGAGTTGCTCTATGAACAAGTTGCCGACGCAAGCAAGCGACTTGTTTGGGCCAAACAAAGACGCGCGGAACTCGTTGAGAAAAAAGAAAGAGAACAGTGTGGAACAGAAACAAGACCGGCTAACGTTGTTGCGATTTGTTTGGTCTCATTTTTTTTAGTTTTTTTAGAGTTGTTGATGAGTTGCGCAACTGTGCGGAAAAGAATTGGTGGTGGCAGTCGTGGGTGGTTCGACTATACAACGCGCAAGTCAAAAAATGTGGAGACTCGCACTGAACTCCTCATTGTCCTGTCTGCTTTGTCTGAGAAAATGTGACCTGACTAGATGATGTTGGTTGTTGCTGTTGTTGATAGAGCCAAAGTCTCTGAGCTGCCTGGCGATAGCAAGCCCTCCTCACGTTTCCGATGGGCACAGACAGCAGATGGCCACGACTCGGTCTTCCATCTGGCAGGGAAAGCCTCAAGGCCCAAGTCGACCCAGATGAAAGATCGATTCAAGCATGTTGGCGTGGAAAATGGCAAATGAATGAATGTGAATGATGCGCTATTAAGACCAAACGTGGGTTCACGTTTGATTAACTGTTTACAGCCAAAGCAAGAAAGATGACGCCTCAGAAGATCGCCAAGTTACCATGAGATACCAAAGTGCCAACATGATTCGTTAGCGACCTATTTTGGGTCGATACGCTAAGTAAACTTATCGCACCTGACAACCTCGGAGTAGGCATCCCCGGGACCGGAGCTCTAGGAGCTCGGGTAAGTTTGAGTTCGTTCTTGAGGAAGATGTTGCGCGCAGCGTTC
>JAASGT010001106.1:0-11268 GCA_023334315.1 Globisporangium alternatum | reverse complement strand
GCTTGAGCTCAACAACGCTATCAACAACAACTCAAGAGAACGCTGATGTATGTGCTAGTTCCATTATGTTGTTGCTGGTAAAGAATGAAAATATCAAGGTACTGTCAAAAGACAGCAGGAAGGATGCAATGAGGGTTGATGAGCCTAGCTCACTTCGTGACCTCGTCCTCACGAGGCGATGGCGCAGCGCGGCAGCACGCCCTTGGTCTCGAGGTCGGCGATGAGCTTCTGCGACGGGATGCCGCCGTTGAGGCAACCGCCGCAGTGGTGTAGCGCCACGATCGTGTTGTCCGAAGTGGCGATCACGGGCGAGCCCGACGATCCTTCCTCCGTGTCCACGTAGTAGCCGGCGTCCTGGCTGCCACCGCACTCACCGGCAGTCAAACTTTCGATGCGGCCCGGTTTGCCGCTCACTGTCCACCGCGATCTGCTTCTCCGGTGTGAAGATCATGCCACTGACCTCGACACCCAGGCATGCCTGTGAGGTGGAGGCACTTGAGGTCGTGGTCGTGGTCACGGTCTTGGACTGCTTCTGGCGGTAGAGCTCGAAGATGAGCTCGCTCGTGACTATTGCCACCAATCACACGCTCGATCAGGTCAGTTAATGCCATCTCGACGTTCCAGCGCACGTGAGCGCGCTCCACTTGTCTGCCTGTTAACGCTCGTCCACGCCATCGTCGCTGCTGTCAACCACAGCCACTGGCCCAGGTCTGCTGTGAAGAACGTGATGTACTACAGCGTTATCTGGCTGCGCTCGAAACGGAGAGCGGAGACCACGGCGGCAGTGATGTCCAGCAGCACAATGTGAGTGAGTAAGGTGTGGCGGTCGCTTCAAACGCGCGCACAGCGTCCTGACGATGGTCGTTCTACTCTTGATGTCCTCCTAAGCCAAGCGATCAGCTGTCGATGAGTCATGCGGGCGCCGCAGCCACACACCATGCATGGACGTAATCAAGGACCAGTCTGACGAGTGCCGAACAAGCAGAACCAGTGTCAGTCAGCCAGTTCCACGAAGTAAGCACGACACATCGAGATTTTTCAAGTCTGTTGACTCGCAAGCGGATAGCCAATCGATCCGCAGTCACGTGAGTGTTTCGCGGTGCATGAACGAGCGTGAGCAGCTCACGGTTTTGTTTGGAAGACCAACAAAAGCAACGGTTGTGCTTGAGGACGTGTGCTACAGGTCTCGAAGTCTTTGTGAACAAGCGATCGAGGGACCAGCGACGACGGCCTCGATCCTGCTGTTTACGGTCGTTGAGTAACTTCTCTCAAGACCCCGAGAGCGTCATCAGTCTTCTTCATCAGAGATCGACTGGCTCAGTTCAAGTTCGCGTCATGAGTTCGATGATTGAGCATTCGAGCAATCGCGTCAATGATACAGCGCACGGGTGTCCAGCATTTTCAGCTCTCGCTTGCACATCATCAGAAGAGCAATCGCCGACCCTGTCTCCTCGAGTTGCTACGATCCTAACGAACGAGACCGCGTTAATCACCAAGCACTGGATCGACTTGATCGGCATATTCGCTTTTGTCGTGACTTCTCCCAGCGTGGCGCTCAAGGCCAAGCATTACGAGAGCCCAAGGAATTATCAGCTCTGTGAAATGCGAGTTTGTGGAACTTCAAGAAGCTGCGGTGCCCGAGGAGAACAAGGCCCGGGCTCCAAGCCATCCGACTCGACTGCTACGATCTCGACTGGCGAAGATGCGTTTCCCTGTTGCTCGGATGACTCGTGTCTGGTATCTGTACTCTATCTCCACCACAGCTTACGCGGTGGCAACAAGGACGTGGAGATCGACCGCATAGCAGGAGTGCTGTTCGGCAGTAGGAAAGGATCGAGTGGGGTTCTTCCAGAACGGACAAACGGCGTGGTGGTCGGCTTCACTGGATACAAGGCTAGTGACAAGTGACGTAGCTGACGCGGCAAATTTCTATGAGCAGCAAACGTCGGCGCACTGGAGTATGAAGAACGCAGTTCCACAGTCAGACTCAGCGAGAGCCTACGACGCAACCGTCTCTTCGGCACAACAGGACAAAACGGCTACCGATACCAAGAGACGACGCGCCTTCGGAACGTCCAACAAGCCCACATCCGTGGAGGAACGCCACTCTAGGCGCCACTAGCGAGCTGAATCTGCCCACGCATCAGTGGCTAATGGCAGTGCAGCAAAGATCGTCGAGATTCTATCGCTCGTCTCCAGGTCGTCGACGCCATTCGCTGCCGACAAGCGTTGCTATTCCCAGCGACATCGTCAGCTCCGGTTCTCGCGCTTTATACAGCGCTGTGGCCAAGTGAGTGACGTGCGACTTGAGAACCAGTTGATCTTTGCTAGAGTCCGGTACGGTGTTGGAGAGCAAACCTGGTTTGCAGCGCAACTGGTTCGACGATGGTTAACAAGAGAGGGGAGGCTGTCCCGCAACTATCCAGCTTCGTGGTGGGTCTCTGCTGTCTACTGCCATCCAGAAGCGCATCGGGATATTCGACCTCTTCAACCGCCTGCCGCAGTCTTTCAACCTTCGACTCTTTCGTTATCCAGGTATCCAGATCATCATGCCGGCAACCAGCGTTACTGAATCTCGTCGAGGACTTACAAGCAGGGCTCTTCAGAATTCGGAGTGCAACAGCTCGTGAGGGATCATTCGCGGCCCGTTGAACCAGCACAAGGCAACCGAGTCGAGCCACAGAGAGAGTGGTCAATATGCGTGAACTCCCGGCTGCAAAAGAACAAAGGTATGAAGCTCAGAGCGTATTCGATACCGCACAACCTTGACGACCTCCTTCCAAGCGGCTACGTGGTTCATTGTTGTGTTTCTAAATTGTTCAATCACTATGCGAAGCAGCTCTGAGCATTGCGCGAACGGACGTATCCGTCGGCGTCTGCCTCGTTTTTCATCGAGTGGTGTCCGAGTCCGAGCGCTGCGAGAGTCAGAAAATGCCGGCTGTGCATAAATCGACGCTGTTGTTGGGATAACAAGACATTGCAACAGCGCCCTGAGCCCTTACGCCAAGATCATTCGCCGCCAAGACCGAGTTCCCAGGACGATAGTTGCTCAAACTCGACGATTGCTGGACGGAAAAAGATCGATTTGAGCAGCAGACACCGCGTTTACTGGTGCAGGGTGTCGGGGCTGGAGAAGAGCGTATAGATGGGCTTAGTGGCACTCACGAAGCGCTGGTCTTATCGACAATGAAGCGCCAACGCAACGTCCGACGGGCTCGCGTCCATTGAGGAATGCGTATTGAGGCGCTTCTGCGACGCTGCGCGAATCACCAGCATCATTGCGCTGCTCCTGCTCACCTCTCCTGGTCCAGGCAGACGCCATTCCCATGAATCTGGTACGCGGCACGACTGGGGAATGAGCGTGTGAGAGGACGCCCTGCAACGAGCTTCCAGGATGTGGCAAGTCTCAACGGCGTTAAGGTTTAGATTGATACGCTGTGCGGCCCTGAACTCGTGGAGCTTTCGCAGTGGTCCAGTATCGTATAGAAGCGTGTGAGCGAGCAATCTCAACGCCCGTCCGAGTGCTGCTTGCTTCGGCTGTCCGATCGATCAACCGTAGCAACACGGGACAAGCGACAACATCTCGAGCGAGAAAGTCGTCTTCAGCTGAGGCTGGTCGATCAGGCTCGTCGACATTGTCGTGACGACATACCTGTACAACGCCTGATGCACTCCTGGGATCTCACGCTCGGCGAGAAAGCGTACGATCAACAAGCACATGTCGTCATTAGAGTGACACGTGACGCAAATGGTTCCAGCAACCACGCCACGACGGATTTAGGCGGTAAGACGCGACGATCGCCGCTCAGTCTCTCTTGGGGTGTGTGTATTGCTTGCTTGTGACTGACCTGGATTTCGTTCTTGACTGTCTGTCCTGATAGAGGTGCTGGCAAGTTTTAGGAGAATATCATGGAAACCACACGTGCAAGCATTTGACGAGCAACGAAGGATCTCTTTGTCCACAAGTGAAATGGGGCGACCAGGCTACGTACAAATCAGCCGCTGAAGAGCCCAGTAGTCTGATAGAAATGTCGAGCTCGATTTGTCGTGGTTGGTGATGGTGCTGCTGACGGACGAGTAGCGAGAGCTGACCAAACAACGGACGATGCTGACTGCAGTCTAGAAGAACGTTCAACTCCGCAGCCAAAGGAGTAACAATAACGAAAGAAGCAACTTCAGTGCGAACAGGACGACTAGAGCTGGTGATCTCGAGCCGGCTTCACAAGTGTCCAAGCATTCTCATTCTCCGCAGTCCGCTCCTTCAATTCTGCTGCAGTATCGACATTCGAGAAGAACAGCGAATTATACGACAGTGGCGTCGAGTCTGCGGCCCTGGACTGACTGCGCTGCTGGCAGTGAGTGAGCAGATCGGGAGACTAGCAAGCTATGGTGTCAGACATGGCTCAACTTGGTGACACCACCAATCCTGGAAGAGCGCCTGCTCAACGTGCTGCGAGACTTCCACGCGAGCGCCTTGGGCTTCCACGAGAACGTGCTCAAGCAAAACAACGACGAGAAGCGACCTTCGAGCGCAAGATCCAGCTTGCGGACCTGCTAACATAGCACGACGTGCATCTCGACGTCGAGAACAGTGAGCGTGACGATGTGCTCAACGCGACCACCAACAGTGTGCGCTACTGCATCAGACTCACGGAGAGCCATCTGCGCGCTGGAAAACTTTTGCGACGACCAGAAGGCCGAGGCGAACGTGCGCAAGGCGTTCTACGAGTACGAGGTCAAAGCCAAGTAGCTGCAGCTTAAGACCGAAAGCATCAGCACACACGAGTCTGTGAGTGAGCCTGGGGCACCTGGCGGCCGAGAAGTCGGCGGTCGAAGAGAGTTTGATGGAGTTTTCTGAGCGCGATAGCGTTCTAAGAAACACAACTGGGCTTGCCTTGAGCTCATGTAAGGACGACCGCAGGCTTAGCGCGCGTCGGGTTACGGATCACTCGGTGTTGCTTTCGTCAATCGAGAACGAGCGGGGACGAGGGTCAGTTAGTTTACTTTCGGCTTTGCCTTTGTTGGCTACGAGTGAGTAGGGGCACTTCAACGAAGGAGGACGACCAACTGTTTCTTCATCCGACCGGTTCTGAATTTTCCTCGTGAAGCCGACCGAATTCCAAGGCCGACAGTGACACTAAACCCATCCACGTTGCCCATCTGAGACCACGACCGACCTCACGACCATCATCACGTTCACGTTCACGTGAAAGAGCTGGTGACCAGTGGCGATTCGCTGCAGTCAAGCAGCAAGAAGAACTTCGCAGTCGTTCGCTGCGACCTCAAAGAATGCCATGGCGTCCAAGCGATTCTTGATTTCATTTGATCCGACCTGTCACCACTAACATCTCAGTAGAGGTACGCACGATTCGATAGTCGCAGTACTCATTCGCATGCATCCACAAACACAATCTCTCGGAGATTCATGCAACAGCGATTGTGCGAGAGGTGGTGGTACACGCGCATAGCTACCGTGCATGATCGATCGATTGATCATTCTCATCCATTCTCATCATCTCGGAGGCTGGTTTGCAGCAAAGATGGTGGTGGAAATCATAAATAAAACTACATTTAAGCACATGTCATAGATGACTTTCTCTTCCCTCCCACTCTTCTTCTCTATCGGTGGCTCGCCTGCTCGGCGCCGCACGTTGGACACTGCATAGCCTCGTTGAGCTTGAGTACGATACACTCGTCGTGGAACTGGTGGCCGCAGCTCAGCGTCGTCGTGTAGCTCACACCGCCGCTGCTAGCCGACTGGAAGCTCGGCAGCGACGTGACCGTCGTCGGCTGCGTTTGCGTCTGTAGCTCGCTCTCAGTCTCGCCATCATTGCTGCTGGTATTGCTGTGGGGCTCGGATTCGAGGTTGCAGTCGCAGAGCGTGCACACCTGGCTCTCAAAGTCCGTGGAGCTGCCAGTCTCGTCCTCGTCGGACGTGGAGGTGATGGACTCGCTCGAGAAGCGGCCAGCAGCGCCACCGATGCTGACGTTGAAGCCGTCGAAGGAGAGGTGGCGCTTGAGCGGGTGGTCCTTCCCCGCGTCCTGGAGCACGAACTGGAGCAGCTCGTTTGCGACGGCGTCCACGACCACGGTGCAGCCGTGGTTCGCGCGGTTCAGCAGGAACGTCTGCAAGGTCCCAAAGCAGCGCAGCAGCGTCTCGCGCCGGCGCTCCGCGAGCCGCGAACACGTCGACGTCGAGCCGAAGAAGCTCTTTTTGGGGAAGTAGCTCTTGACGAACGTGTAGAGCCACGGGCACTCGGCGCTGCAGAAGTGGCCGTGGCTCATGAGCTTGAGCAGCCGTTTCTGGAACGCGCGGTAGTCGTCGAACGGCCGGCTGAGCGTCCACTCGGTCTTGTTGGTACTGGCGTGGTGCTTGGCCAGCGTGAGCGTGAAGTGGATGCCGTGGCGCTGAAGGGTGGAGCTCTTGGACGCTGACGCCTCGACGCGCATGCCAAACGTGAGCTGCTCGAGCCACGCGACCGACGGCGGCGCCATCGCCAAGAGCGAGTTGCGCTTGCGGCTGCTGCGCGCAGCGGACGACGACATGGGGCGGAAGGCGCAAGTCTGCGAATGCTCGTGAGGCTAAGAGAACTAACTCCGAGCAGCTCTTCAAGGGTCCAAACAGCGAGGCAAAGGCTGGACGTAATCATATCCCAAGTAATCAGCAACCGAGTAATCAACGGCTAAACTTTATTTACACCAATGAGAATACTGTAGGAATTTATTTTCAGCGAATAGAATGGCGTGTGAAGCTATACCTCTACTAGTTGATGATCCTGAAAAGAATACCCTGCTTCATTGAAAGCAAAACAATATTTTTGTTTCGCTATTTTTCTTGTTAAAAATCTCTTTCTAAACTGATAAAGATGGGTACTGCGGCGATTCGACGCGTGTGAAGATGTGTTGAGAACGGAGAAGCAAGAGCGAGAGATGAGATGCGCTTTGCTTGGCCGATTTCAGGTGGCCGTGGGACATTGGGTGAGAAGAGTGGCACACAGAGAAAAGGAGCCGGATACTGCAAACTAGCCAATCAAAACGCGCAATTGTCTTTGTTGTGAGGATTAAAAATATTTTTTTGCTAACTTTGATCTGCTTTTTAGTTTTTCGTGGACTGCACCTGAACTACACAATGGCGCATTTGGTCTTCTCGCATGCCTAGGAAATCACTGAGTTATGAGTGTCTTGCTTGTTTAGTATGTTCAGCTGACTGAACGTAGCGATAAGCATTTATGGCAATGGCGCCCATCTAATTCCCTATCATGTTTTCGCTGACCAACACGAGGTAAAAATAATCTCTTCTAAAAAGTAAATAAATCATTGTCCTTCTCCACAAATGCAAAAATAATGTCAAACATGGACACAAAAGTGGACACGCTGCTGACTTCTCGCCTGTATCTTGTAGCCATCACACAAGTGGACACGGCGACGCGTTCAGACAGCCACACGCAGTGACGATTGGCTCTGCACACAATATCCAGCAGCCACAGCAGCAGCCTTACCACATCTCAGCAGAACGCCTGAGCGTGGCCGCACGTGGGGCACTGCATCTTCTCGTTGAGCCTTGGCACGATGCACTCGTCGTGGAACTGGTGGCCGCAGCTCAGCGCCATCAGCGACCCACAGGTATCCCCACAGAGCTCGTTACCATCAACCTCTTTACAACACTCGGGGTCGGACGTTTGAGACTTTGGCGTCCGGCGATGGCTGGGGCTGCAGAGACTGCACTCGCTCGAGAGCGACGAGCGCGTGCTCCTTGTGTTGTCGAAGTCCGAGCTGCCGGGTGTCGAGCGAATTGAAATGCTGAGTGGTGGTAGCGAGGCGAGGCCGCCGTCACTACTGCTCGAAGACCTCTTGGTCGACGTGAAGGCGCTCCAGCAGGCCTCGCTGTCCGCCGGCAGGTCTTCGTTGACAAAGTTGATGAGCTCCATCGCGACGGCGCTCGTCACGATCGAGCAGCAGTGGTTCTCGCGCTTGAGCACGTGCGCGTGCAGCGTGTCGACGCAGCGCGTGAACGCCTCGAGGCGCTTGCGCACGACGTACTTGGTGTATGAGTAGAAGTGGCATTCCTTCGGGAAGTTGCTCTTCACGAACGAATAGAGCCACGGACACTCGGCGTTGCAGAAGTGGCCCAGCCGCATGACGCCGAGCAGGCGCTTCTGGAGCGCGCGGTAGTCCTCGAATGTGCGACTCACTCGCCATTGGTGCCCGATGCTCTTCTGTTGCACCAGCAGCACGTAGCGGATGTCCTTGGTCTTCTTGGAGTCGGGCTGGTCCGCCACCATGCTGAGACTCAGCTGGTCCAGGTACTGGATCGTGGGCGGGAGCTGCGAGTAGTAGTTATTGGTCTTGCTGGTGCTCGTGAAGCTCAGGCGGTCGGCTCGGTGCGCGGGCGACCGAAGCTTGGAGCAATGCGAGGATGGCGAGGGGCTACGTGGGGCGGGCATGACTGGCTGGTCGGGAGTGAAGTGAATAGCTGACTGGCTTGGCCTGTAGTGAGCTGATTGGATTGTGATTGAAACTCGGGCGCCTGGGGTGGGTTTCAATATGAAGCGACGGAAGAGAATCGATTGGGGAGCAGGAGCAGGAGTAATCGTTCGGAGCCAGATGATTTAGAAGCGATTATTCTCCCAGCACGCGATGTTGAGCAGCGTAAACCTCGACAGCGTAAACCTTGATGTTGAATGGCACAGACCTAGCCTTTTTGAAAATGATAATCACACATTACTAATGAAATCAAGCTAAAATGTTTTACAAAACCCTGTTAGTTGTTACACGAGGTGAAATGCATCATGCTTCGCGCGTGGTTGAAATGGCCTTGTCGTGTGCGTCAAAAGCCAGAGCACCATGTGCAGTGCAGATCAATAAAGCGAGAAAATCCAGGCGTTGTTGTATCGATGGCTGGTTTGTAATGGTGGCTACACCTGAACAGTGTATCGAATTGCTCACAAAGCGTCGAATCTGTCAGCACTTTGACGTCTCGTATGAAAAATGAGCTCCGACGCAACTAGCCGCTAAACGTGGCGGCCATGCTCTCAATGGCTCTCTCTTCTCATGGCTGTCAGTCTTAGGATGCATGCACACCCACACTCACACAAGTATGTTCATGGAAACAAAAAAAAACTTGAGAGATAAACCGGTGTTTATAAAAAATAATTAAATAGGTCTCTTTTCTGGGGTCGTAACGCAACGCGCCATCGCCATGAACAAGAATAAACAGCTCCTAGTGCTCGAGGCTCTCCGAGTGGCCGCACGTGGGGCAGCTCATGCTCTCGTTGAGCTTCTGCAGGATGCACTCATCGTGGAACTGATGGCCACAGCGTAGCTTCGTCTTGTAGCCGTCCACCGCGCAGTCGCACACGCCGCAGAGCACGTCCTCGAACGAGCCCGAGGTGTTAGTCGCCGTCTCTTCGTCCGACGTGGAGGCCTGCGAGTCGAGCGACTCGCGCGAGCCGCCGCGGGAGCCGTTGCGCTGCTGCGCAAACGCCCACTGCTTGAGAGGGAGGGCCTCGAGGCCGCCGGGGCCGCAGAGGAACTCGGAGAACTCCTGCACGACGCCCGAGAGTAGCACGGGGCAGCAGTGGTTGTCACGGTTGAGCAGCACGCTCTGGATTGTGGCCACGTACTGCTGCAGCGTCTCGCGGCGGAAGGCGATGACCCGCGCGCTCGAGGAGCGGAAGAGGCACGACTTGGGGAAGTAGCTCGTGACGAAGGTGAAGAGCCACGGGCACTCGGCGTGGCAGAAGTGGCCCGACTGGAGCGTGGCCAACAGCCGCTGCTGGAACTGCCGGTACTCGTCGTACGAGCGGCTGAGCGACCACTTGGAGCGCGACGGCTTGTGGTGTACTGTGAGCACGTAGCGCACATCGCGCTTGAGGCGCTGCGTGGCCGAGACCTCGAGCGTCATGCTCTCGAGCCACGCGACGCTCATCGGGAGGTGGTGGGTTGAGCGGGAGAACGAGTTGCCAGTCATCTTACTTGCTGGTGAGGTGGAGCGGCGGTTGCGGTGCTGTCTGGGATGAAACGAGGCTGTCAGCCAGGCGTCGGGCTGTCGCTCGCAACGGTCGTTTTGAATAGTGAAGGTCGAGCAGAGCGCAAGTCGCTTGCCTTGCTTGACCAGCCAGTCGTGAAATGAGCGGTTGCTGGGGAGAATTCCTCCATGGCCCTCGCTCGAATAACTAACTCACCCGACATAAAGCAGCATTTTTGAATCATAAACACCGTGGCGTCATCATCCACGCGGCGCGTAATAATACTAGTAAAGATGCGGATTAGCAGGGGTACTGATTATCGCAGGAAAAAATTCACCTCAATTAAAATAATGACAGCCAAATTAAAAAGGTTATATAATCTGAGAGGTGTTTGCGCCTGCCTAGGTGATTGATTGCCGATTACGCGACTCGAAGTGTTGGATGGTTGGGGTCTTTTGGCGGGGAGAGAAGAGGCGAGAGACGACAACATATGTTTTACCTTCAAAAGGCGATTTACATTTTACATCTACCGATTATCATATGGCAAAACACGACTGATATATGTAAAGATACTACATAAAATCTGTACTTGATATATGAAATGCGCAAGCTAAGTGAGATATTCTTGATTTATTCACCAGCATTCATGTGCTGAAAATGTGGCGTGGCGTCGAGCGGGAACGAGGGCCACACGAGTCAGGTCAGCCCCCTGACATGCAGACATGCACGAGCTTCTCGCATGAGAGCCACTCAAGCGAGCATGTGAATGCTCCACTCATTTGGATGGCCAATATAAACTAGGAGAACAATCAATTTTTCTTTTTCCGTACCATATTGCGCGCCATTTTCATTTCTTCCTTCTTCAGTGTATTGAAGAAGGACGCGACAGATTACGCCCATGGGCACTCCCAGCGGAAGACGGATTTCATTCTCAGTTGGGTTGGCCACGCATCCCCACGTTGGGCAAACGAGGAAAGGACTGGTTAGGTTCTCAGGTCGTAGGGTGTTCGCCTTCAATGGCACACAAGTTACACTATTCAAAATAAATAATCGATACCTGCCCTCTTTAATACATTTGGTGTAAACCGAATTGAAAAAGTCGAAAGAGGGCTAATCCAGTATAATTAATATATTAGAGAAGTGTTTAACAATTGTTGACAGTTTCTACTTTTGATTTCGCACCCTCATTGAAGCAAAGCGCTGCTCCTGCTGCGTATTTATGCCACCGATACAGTCGGACGTGAGGTGCAGCATTTCTCTGCAGCTCGCGCGGTTCCTCATCCGTGAGTCCGTGCTCAGC
>JAASGT010001105.1:0-11270 GCA_023334315.1 Globisporangium alternatum | reverse complement strand
CGTTGCTGGTTGGACGTCCGCAGCTTGGGCGAGCGGTGCTACGAGAGCGGCAAAGGCAACCGCGGCGAGGAGCACGAGCTTCTGCATGGCTTGTGCTTTTGCTTCGAGATGTGAGTCGACGAACTCCAATTGGAAAATGAGCACTACGAAGTCGCAATGGCCGAGGCAACTGCGTCGCTCGCTCCAGTTTCATCAGCACCTCATTCACTTGCAGCAATCTTGAGAGTTTCGAAGAAAATCGCCAAGACAGCGGCGGAACGCTCTGTGCGCCACGATCGACTTCTTCCCGGAAACGCGCTTGAAAATCGTCGTTTGCTCTCTCAAATCTCTCTCAACAATAGCAAGGACACTTCTGCACTGTGCGTCCGTCAACTCCCTCACCAATCATGCATTCAGGTTGTTGTGCGAGACGAGCCTCGGGTCATCTTCATCCACAAACTCCTTGATTTCTGCGCTTTTTCTCAGTGTACTCTCGCTCCACGATGCCTCCCGGAAGTCAAAGTTCGGGGTAGTCCGAGAGAACCTGACAACGAAATGTGCGGCATTCAGTCGATGCGAAGACGAGAGCGCGTCTCTGTTTCTCAACAACAGCTTTTCAGCTGCGCGTATCCCTCTCGATGTGACTGCTTCAAGCCCAGGGGAGTTACTCGCCGAATTCTCGTTATTCTTAGCAATACCTCAGTGACCAAGCTCAATTGCAATAGAAAGCGGGTGTGTTGCAGTTCATCTGCATGACCTGGTGCTGAAGTGAGACCAGCGCACGTGCATCATGGCCAACAAGGTACCTATGACCTACCGACTTGCTTCGCAGCTTGCCCATGATTGATCCTAGCCTAGGCAGTCATCGATGACTCACTCTGAACGTGGCTCGTCGGTGCATAGGCGATCAGAAGCGCAAAGGAAGAGCAACAGGAGCTCGAGGCGCTGCATCGACTCGACGAGGAGTGCGTCTACCAGCAGCAAGCCGTGCGTTCTACACATTCTTTCACTCTTGAAGTCTAGGCTGAGGAGAGCTCGTCTTCACCATCAATGCCGTTTATGTACGTACCGGTCTGTAGGGCAATTACCTCAAGGCGTTCGATTGCATGGAGCGCGCGCTCGTGCTGCGGCGGCACTTCTTCGGCGCCGAGAGCCCCGAGGTGGTCCACGCCTGCAAGGCACTCGCTGAGATGTGCAACTTGCTTGCCATGAGCTTCCTGCAGCAAGGTAGGTCCTCTTTAATCTTATCACCACGTACCAGGAACAGCTCTAAATGAATGGCTTTGGTGTGTCCTTGTTTGACTATGAGACAGACAACTACGTCGTGACGATCGACCTGCTCAAGAAAGCCGAGATCCTGACCAAGTACCACGCGTCTGAGAAGGCCACGACGCTCAACAACCTCGCGTGCTACTACCGTCGTCTGGGCAAGCTCCACGCCGCGATGACATGTCTCAAGCGCGCTCTGGAGCTCGAGAAGAAGCTCCATAACGTGCGCAATGCCGCCGACACGCATCTCAACATCTGCGCCGTGCTCTCGCAGCTGGGCAAGCACCAGCAAGCGCTCGAACAGGCCCAGGAGGCGCTCATCATCCTACAGGAGGAGTTCTTCCAGTCCAAACAGACAACGACTGCAGCAGTCGAGAAGCCTTCAGACAGCTCCAAGAAGCTGACGAGTCAAACTCAAGTGGCTGGTGGTGACGCCACTGCTTCAAGCCAGCAACTGGATCGCGTCTCGGTCATGTGCATTGCGTACCACAACATTGGCGTGGAGCAGGAGTTTCTCAAGGACTACGCCAACTCGATCGTGAGCTACAAGAAGGTACATCTACCAGTCCCTAAGGCTCACTATGTATGGTACTTGTCACTCACGTTACTACGCACGTCTGTGTTTATAGGGCGTTGGACTTGCAGAGCAGTACCTGGGCGTGGACCACGCGATCACAACCACTGTGCGCAACTCGTACCTCGCTGCGAAGCGAACGATCTCGACCAAATCGGCTGGCAGCAGCAAGCATAAACCTCAGAGCGGCGCAGACTCATCACTGTCCAAGAGCCCGGGCAAAGCCTCGACTCGCTTGATCAGCAGTCCTCGCTCTAATGGCAGCCTCACGAACTCCCTACGACTGCCAAGTCCGCTGTCAAAGGAGAAGCAGCGTCACAACATTGGCGAGATCCCGACGCCGCGCTCGATCGTCGCCGATGTGCTGTCGAAAGGCGTGACGCTGCCGCCTCTGGACGCCAAGTCGCCCTTCAAAAGCGTCTTGTCGCCCCGTGATCCGTTCTTCAGTCCGCGCTTTCGATTTGATGAAGACAATGGTGGTGGCAGCGTCTCGAAGTCGCCAGGTTCGGTGAAAAAGAAGCTGAAAGAGGTCAAGTTCCAGTCTCCAACGGTAGCAGTGGAAGATACTGAAGTAGCGCCAACTGCAGCCAGTAACAACCTGAGCGCACCTGCAGTGGAGCTCATGGCTGCTGAAGTGGGGCCAGTGGGTCAGGTGGAGCAGCTGTCACTGCTAAGCGTCGAAAATACTGCTAGTGAACCACCTGAGAGCTCGGAAGAACTGCCAGTTGTTGATGCAAGCACGAAGAGAGAGGCCGAGTTGACTCAAGACCCCATGTCTGTTCCTCAAGAAAGTGACGAGCTTCGATTGCCGCCGCCTCCAGTCAACGTCGGCGATCAGTTCGATAGCGAGCTGACTAACTCTGGAGAGAACACTGAAGCCGGCGATGCGAGTTTGGCGTCTGAAGCAGAGCAAAGCGCAGATGCTAGCCTCGCTGAGAGCGGAGAAAGTCAGCTTATCATCGATCTGCCCATAGATGAAGGTGATGGAGAAGTCCGTGGTACCTCGTCTTCTGATTCCAAGAGCGGGGTCGCAGAATTGATGAGTGCTCGAATAGAACCTGATGGTGGTGATGGCCGTCTAGAAGAAGCGACGCACTCGGATCACCAGCCAGAGCCCGCAACAGAAGATGTCGCGACGCGAGCCAGTGGCGACAGTGAAAACTTACACGACCTCTCGGCGGCAGCAGCAGAGCGTTTACCGCCTTCGAGTCCAGATGACCACCCCACCATTGCTGCTGCTGCTGCTGAAGCCTCTGGCTTGGACGAAGTGGTTCAAGAAGCCGAAGAGCACAACAAAGAGGAAATCTTGGGTCTGCTCGATGAATCGGTCGATGATCTTCACTTCGTGGAGGCGGTAGGCGATAGCTCCGAGTCCAACGAGCTCCCAGTGAATCCTCCTGGCTCGGATGTATCAGCAGAGAGCGACGCTGAGATGAGTGCAAGTGCAACTGGAGCAGGTGGTGTTGAGCCAGACGAAGTGCATTCGAGCGCGGAGGAGAGCGAAGCTTCAGGGTCAGCTGAAGCTCTCGCGTCTGCTCTCGAGGACACATTTCTTCACGAAGAAGATTCAACTGCTACAGAAGAAAGACTTGATGGTGATGGTGCCCACGAAGAGGAATTCGCGACTACTGACAGCGAAGATCCGCCAGTGGGTACAAACCAAGGCGTTCCAATGTCCGAGCCAATTGCCGAGATGCCCGAGGACGTCGTCGTGAGTGGCGATCATGACCACGCTGAGAGCTCAGCAGATGACCTGGTTGGTCCAGATTCCCAGCTCTACTATGCGAAAGAAGACGACCCCACTGATTCAAGCTGGGCTGCAGAAAACGGTGATGTTCACCCTGGCGAGACACATGAAGGTGACGTGACTGAAGTTGCCGCAGCAATTGATGAGGTCTATGCTGGTTACGACGCTGGAGTTGGGCCACTTGACTACAGCTATCTTGAAGACTCGCAGCCAGTGCTTCATCCTGATGACTCGAGTGGTTACTTGGACGCCGTCTTTGAGCACGACGGATTCGTGCCGGAGGGGGACTTGTACCACCACGAAGGTGCGGAGACTGTAGAGTACGAGTACTATCATCAAGATGATACTGAAGCCACGTACGGCGCCGATGCCAGTACTGAAGAGCACTATGAGCGACATTCGACTCCGGATCCAGCCTACGACGGCCAGTTTGAGCACGAGGCAGCAACCACAGAACACGAAGAAGACCACTCGTACACATATCAGGACCCAGGTCATACAAACGTCCAAGAATCTCCACCAGAGTCAGCTGATTTGAGTGAAGACCTCTCAGCTTTTGAGAAATGCGCGCATGACGACCAGGCTGCGGTTGAGGATGAGCTTTCGCTTGAACACCATTATGAGGTTGACTCTGGTAGCCATGCGTTGGCTGAGGCAGCAGGTCACGACGATGACCAAAATGCAGTAGGTGGCCATGGTGACAGCAGTGCTATCGAACTGTAGGTCTTTGAGCAAGAGAACCTCAAATCATACCAGCAGGTGATCATAGCTGGTGGTGAAATAAATGCAACCCGTGTCACTAAGAAAATGCCAACCGAAGCGAGACGGCTCAGTACGAATCAAATCGAAATGGCTTGCTGTATTCGTCTATTCACATGCGGAAGAACTCGTGGCGCAGACGCGAGAGCGTCGTGAGCAGCAGCTGCTTGATGGAGATATCAATGTCGCAGTCAATATCGTCTTCGGTCAGGAACGCGATGCTGCTGAGCGTGTGGAAGCCTCTCCGCTCGAGTTCGCGCCCGAACTCGATGAGCTCCGGGTGGCACGCGCTCATCCACTGGATCACCTCGCCCTGCGAGCACACTACGCATGAAGAAGCCACAATCAGCCACCACATCTAAGCTAGGCTACAAGAGAACAAGATATTTGGTTCTCACCTGGTCCAAAGAGACTCGCGTTTTCCTTGGCGTCGTCCAGCCGCTTGCGCACGCGCGGACTCATGGGCGGCGCCATGTCCTCATCTTCGTGGTTCGTAGCTACAGTATCGCTGTTGAGCGTGGCTGAGCGGAGCTTCTTGTTGCTGGACAGATTGCGGCCGTCGTCCTCGTCTTCGCAGCGCGAGCCGAGCATCGTGGGCGACGGCGGCGCTTTCTGCACGACCAGGGGCATCGCTCTACTGCGGCTGCTGCTGTTGTTGGAGACCGGGGCCTCGCGCTTGCGCTTGGAGCAACTGGCCTGTGATGCGACCATTTTGAGCTCTTCAATGTGGTCACAAGTCTGACCCTGAGCACATGATCACCAGCAGCTATAAATACCCCACACAGCTTAGACTATCTCCAACGCGGTCGCGGCAACAATGGCAAGCAAAACACAAAATGATACGTAGCATTAATCCGATTGTCTTGATTTTCTAGCCATGTTCTCTCTCTCTCTCTGAACCTAACCATCCGTGGCTCGCTCGGCATGTGCATGTCCTCTCCGCATTGGCGGCGGCGGCGGGTGCCACCCCGTCCCTCAAATAATAGTCTGAAAGCGAGAGGAGAGACACACGCGCTCGCCTGCCCACACGTCTCCTGACTGCACACGCCGCGAGCCCAGCAACAGATCCGAACCATAGAGCGACCACCGGCACCAGCGCTGCGGCTGCTTAGATGTCGTCGAACTCGAAGCCAATGTCGTCGTCGTCGCCCTCCACGGCCATGTCGACTGCCGTTTCGTTGATACGCGCGTTGTCCGGCAGCTCGCCGTACGCCTTGAGACTACGCGCTTCGTCTGCGTTGTATTTGTGGATGATGTCGACCTTGCCGTCCTGGTACTCACGCAGACTCACGAGGATGATGTCGCCCGCGCCGACCCACACTTTCTTGCGCATCTTGCCGCGAATGTGTCCGAGTCGCGTCACGCCGTCGAAGCAGTACGCCTCGAGGCGACCGTTGCCGAGCATGCGGACCACCTGCGCATACTCTGTAGCACCATACAACAGCAAGAGCCCCTCAGTCAATCATCGTAGCTCTTCATTCCGCCGTCAATGAACCCAAGAAAGGTCCCCCTCTCAGTTCTCCCATTAGCTCTGCGACAACAACAACAATAACAAGACGCACCCTGTCCGTCCTCCTTAAACTCGATCTCGCGCTTGTTCTCCTCATTGTCGTTCTTCCCGCGACGGCGGTTCTTGCCTCCCTTGCCCTTGTTCTTCGGCATCGCTGCTGATCGTCCTGCTTCCTGCTGCGCTCCCTGACGGAAAATGGTGCGAGACCAGCCGCACGGCTTTCGTTGGTTTCTGGCCGCTCTCGTCACAAAATGCACTTTCCACCAATCAGGAGAAATACATTGCGTTTTTCAACCAATCACAGATGGCTGCATTTGGTTTTTATAAATTCTGCAATATTTATGTCTATATTTGAAATAAAAGGTGGCTGAATTCCCTTTTTGCCTCATTTGGGTGTTTATAAATTTATAGTGCACCATTTTGTATAAATTTGCGTTATCCAGCACAATGCACTTTGCCGCATTCACCCGAATGCGGATCTTCATGTGCATAAGCGAGCGACGCTAAGAGCCGCTTCCTGTCCCTTCCTGCACGGCCCAACGTGTCGACCGAGCGTACGTACGTAGCGTGCTAGTTTGCTCCTCGCGTTGCTGAACGCGTCGGTGTCCACTTCATTCGCTCCACGCTCCCACACGACTCGTCAGACAGCGATGGAGGACGAGCGCCTGCTACCTGCCACGCTGCGCGAACGAGGCGTGCACTTCAAGCAGGAGCAAGGAGAACAGCAGCATGTGGAGACCACGGCGTCGTGTTGGCGCCACGCCAAGCCGCCCAACTACCCGTCGCGACGAGGCACCGACACCAACAGCTCGTACAGCACGTTCCGCGCGCTCAGCGGCAAGGACAACAACGCATTCGCCACCAGCGGCGCGAACCTGGGGCTCTCGATGGCCGTGGCGCGCAAGCGGCTGCTCCAGGCGATTGAGTACCAGATTCGGGAGAAAGAGCGCAGCGCCAACTTCACCAAGGAGTTCCGCGACCCGTTCTCGCTGCTGCTCGTGGTCTGCGCCGTCTTCCGCTTCACCGACTACGCGCGCAAGACGAGCGAGAAGGCCTTCGCGCCCTTCTTCGAAGGGTTGTTCCTCGTCACCGCTGCAGTACTCAACATCTTGCTCAATGCCACGCAGAAGCGCCGCCACCACGAAGAGATGGTCGAGCGCGTCCGCGTCGCCGTCGCCAACATGATCGACGCGCACAACCAAGACGAGGACGGCGAGGATGCATCGACGCCCAGGACGTGGATCGGCGGCGTCAAGATTGCGCACTTGCTGCCCTCGACCAGTTACGTCGCGTGCTACCGCGACAGCCAGTGGCAGCGAATCCCCATGAATTTGTTAGTGGAGGGCGACGTGGTCGGTCTCATGAGCGGTGACGTGGCGCCAGGCCAGGTGCGCATCGTCACAGACTATAACAGCAGCCAGCAGCAAGCGAACAATGGCGAGCAAGACCAGCAGCAGCATTTGATCCCACGTGGCAGCAAGATCCCGTCCTGGAGCAGCCAGTTCGCCGAGACGACGCGCTGCAACGCCACGTTTAACCCCGCGCTGCTGCTCGAGCTCTGCGGCGAGATGCGCATCTTTGAGATGATGGAGACGCCCGTCGTGAGCGACATCGAGGATGCGCTCTTCCGCATTAACCGCCCCGAGACGTACACACAAAAGGTGCAGGCGAAGGCCCGACTGATCGCGATCTACGTGTGCACGCTGTACTCGGTGTTGGTGCTCGTGGCCATCGGACTCCGCGTCGTGCTGCAGCATCGCTCGCTGTACACGACGCTGAATCACATTCTGCTGGGACCCATTGGCATTTGGCTCTGCTTTGCGTCGCTCAACACGCCGTTCGTGCTCTTTCTCGCTGAAGCCGCCGCGACAGCCTCGATCCTGGGCTCGTTTGAGAACATCGTGCTTCCCAAAAAGAAGAAGAAGAAGAGCGCTCATGGTGCTGCGGCAAGTGGTGATGTGTTTGGAGATGATGGACAAGATCTTAATACGCTGCATTCGTCTCCGCTCCAGTCGACCGGCAGTCCAGAGTCTGACATTTACGACTTTGAGGACCGAGAGAAGATGCGCTCTGAAAAAGCGTCGAAGCAGTCTGCGATTCGTAGATCGCTCGAGTACTTCCTAGTGGCGCTGCGGTTCCGAACGATGAGCTGCACGGACGCGCACGCGAGCAGCAGCGACGAGCAGGCTGTGCGCCTGCCGATCCCGTTCCGGTCGTTCCGCTTGCTCGAGCGACTGGGCAGCACGACGATGCTCTGCTGCTTTGACGACGACATTCTCTGCGAGCAGTCGCCATCGGTCGAAGAGATTTTTTTGCTAAACGATAAACAGGGGAGCTCGACAGTGTTGGACCTGCATCCCGAGCGCGAGTGCGAGACTGGACTGAAGTTCGAAGACCCCAAGTGGAAGCAACACCTGCCTTCACTCAAGCCCATTGGTCTAGCGATCATGCTGAACGACGCGGAAGACCCTGCAGCTCACTACAACACGTCCATGCGGTACCTGGTTAACGAGACGCTTTCCAACATGGACGACGCGTCGACAGGAGGCGTGCGCGACCCGTATTTGCGCAGCTGCATGCAGCGTCTCTCTGCCCACGTGCGGATGCTCCCGTTTCCCAAGCACTTGCTGAATCTGTCGCGCGAAATGGGCTTCGTGGTCGAAGACGACCTCAAGGTGTTCCAGCGCCAGCAGTCGATTCACATCATCTGTCCGCGCTTGGCGCACCACGAGCACACAACGGACCACCACGACCAGGGACAAGACGACACGCGCTACCGTGGGAATCTCAAGACACATCTCTACTCGACGGTGGTGCAAGACAAGCGAACGAACCGCCATCAGCTCTTGTCGCGTGGTCACCCGACCATCGCGCTGACGCAGTGCAGCGAATACTGGGACGGCAAGTCAATTTGCCCACTGACAAGCGACAAGCGGCGCGCTATTCTCGAGATGTACAATCAGTGGCGCGTCGAAGACCTGGACTGCGTCGCGTTCTCGTATGTACCAGTTCCACACAAGCTGAATGCGGTGTTCAGTCGCAGCCGGACCCCTGACGCTCAAGGACTTTCAGGCGGTTTGAGCTACCAGAACGATATGCTGCCGCCCGTATACCTGGTCGATGACAGCACGGCCGGTGACATCAACAGCTGCAACAGCGCAGACGCAATGATGGTGCCCCCAGTGGCAAGCGAAAGTGTCACGAGCAGAATACAAAACGAAAGATCTTCGACTGGACGAGAACGGTATCGTAGCCAGCCAGACATCTCGCCTGTCGCGTCGCAGAGCTCTGTGGATGACAAGCGGTTCAGCTCAAGTGAGCTGGAAGGTGCGAGTAATCCTACAACGTTAGGTGGCAGTAGTGTTGCTCCTCGACGCTCCGTGTCTCCGACGGCAAGACAGCGCCACACCAACGCGCTCGGCGGAATGGTGTCACTGAGCGATGTGGCGTCATCTGTCCCCGTCAACCCGTCTGAAACCGGATCATCGGAGCGAGACTCGTTGCTGTGGCGTATCCAGGAAGACCAGATCTTTCTCGGCATGGTGGCCACTGGTGTTCAGCCGAAGAAAGGTATTCCCGATTTCATCGAGGACCTCACTGCGTGTGGCATCCGCTTCGTGTACTTCTCGCCGCGGAACATGCGCCGCAGCAAGCTCTTGGCAGAGAAAATGGGCATTGAAACGGATTGGAACTGCGCGATCTCACTGCGACCGCTGGACAGCGACGGCCCAGATCCGCATCGCATGACGTCCAACTACTCGGATTGGGATGTAAAAGCACGCCTGCCCCACGGCGTGGAGGCAATCAAGCGTCACCTGGAAGAGGTGGACAATGTCCCGCTACTCGTGTCGCTATACACCGATAGCACGCCCGAAACGATCAGTGAGATGATCTCCATCTTCCAGGAGAACAACGAAGTTGTGATGGGCGTGGGGTCGTCGTTGAAGGAGAGCAACGCCGCGCTGTTCTCGAAAGCTGATACGGCGGCAGCATTGCAGGGCGGGTCGCAGACTTTCTTCGACGAGAAGCTACCGAAAGGCAAAGAGCTGCCGGTGTTCTCAGACGACGACATCCAGTTCAGCCACATTCTCAACACACTCACGTGCTCCTTTCGTATCAACAGCAATGGAGACGGCGTCCATAGCAGCAGCAAAGAGAGCGCGACACCAAGTCTGACACATCTGATCGAGCTCATCCGACTCGGACGCTGTGTGCTCACGAACTTCCATCAGATGATTGCGTTCATCTTTGTATCGCAGCTCTTCATCGCGACGCTGATCCTGGCGTCGTACGTGATTCCGTTTCCGCTCGTGCCGCAGCTAAGCTGCGCTTCGATCTTCTGGCTGCTATGGATCCTTGTACCGGCAATCAGTCTGTCCATGCTGGCGTCGGCGAGCGAGAAGGACGTGATGAAGCAGACACCACGCAAGAATGAAGAGATTGAGCTCCAGGAAGACCTACCGCGCCTCGCGGCGTACTTTGTGATCCGACACCTGCCGTCCGCACTCATCTCGATTGTTGTGTTTGAGTGTCTTCTGGGGCTCTCGCTCGAGTCCTCTCGAAGCCAGCTGGGTGGTAAGTACGTGGATTACACGTGGCTCGACTTCATGCTGCATAATTCGATCGTCCTCTCGCAGCCGCGTCCTCCGGTTGTGGCAGCGGCCGTTGATCGAGCGGAAGCTGGAATGCTGCTAGTAATCGGGCTCTCGATTCTCGCGTCATCGTGTGGGTACCTGTACCGATGCGAGAGCATTTTCTCCATGTCGCCATTCCGAAACGTGATGTGGCTCGGGACATGTGCGCCTCTGCTGTGCGTCCAGTTGGTAATCAGCATGCTTCGCGCAGGCTTCGTGGGCGGTGACGGACACACACTCTGGTACTTCGTGGGCGAGGTCGTGCCGTGGTACTTTTGGATGCTGATCCTCGTTGTATGGCCGCTGGTCGTGATTGCAGTGGACGAAGTTGTGAAGAGCCACGACCGCCGCCACATGACGCGGTACTACAAGTTCCTTCGCATGCAATTCGACACGCGGCTCGGCATGTGGAGTCCAAAGTAAATCGAGACACTAAATGCGAGGGAGCGGGGATTACGACGACCGAGTCGCATGCAAAGAGCAAACATGCCGATGACGATATCTGACGACCAAACAGTAGAGCGTTTCCAAGAAGACGCTAACAATGGCGCTCAGAGGATTCGGCGCAAGATCCCATCCATTTCTCATTCAGCAACATGCGCGACGACGAGAGAGCGGAAATGTCACGCGATGAGTCCACAGATTCGACGAAGGAATCTCATTTTCCAATTGGAGTTCGTCGACTCACATCTCGAAGCAAAAGCACAAGCCATGCAGAAGCTCGTGCTCCTCGCCGCGGTTGCCTTTGCCGCTCTCGTAGCACCGCTCGCCCAAGCTGCGGACGTCCAACCAGCAACG
>JAASGT010001104.1:0-11280 GCA_023334315.1 Globisporangium alternatum | reverse complement strand
GGCTTCGACATGGGCACGTTCTTCAAGCTGTCGCCGGCCGAGTGCTGCGCCAAGTGCTCGCAGACCTCTGGCTGCAAGGGCTACACTTTTGTGAACGAGAACGCGGACGGCCGCACGGCGTGCTACTTGAAGAGCAGCCTCGCGGGCCAGCGCGTGTCGAATGGCGCGGTATCAGGCATCATCAACTAAGCTTTTAGTGATACAGTAAGGATATTTTGATCTAGCCTTCCCTTATAATGCAGTGTGGAGTACGAGAATGAAGGACAAAGCACACGTTCATATGTCGAATGAACTAGCACAGTAGCATTCAACCTTTCCCCAGTACACGCCTCTCAGAAGATAGCTTCACGAGCTCCTCATCCTACGTGACATGCTTACCATCACTCCCCGGTCAATAGTCAGCTCGTCTTTGTTCACAGTAGACTGGTAGTGGATGTCATTTTGTGCTAATTGATGTGGGCCACGTTATTCGCGTCGATTTGCTCGAAGTAGAAACAAGAGAGCCAGTTTCGTTTGGAGCTGGGAGTGATGGTCCACTCCACATGGCTGAATGCTCCTTACTCTGTCCCGCCATTCCCAGACTTTCCGCCCAACAGCACGAGCGGACGTCCTGACGAAAGCAATGGACAGCGCCGACTTCTCGCAGCCTCCACCGCTACGACCCTCGTCGCCACTACCGCCGTCGGAGCCTCATCCATCGGCGCTAGCGCAGCTCTTCAGCGCTGTGGAGCACGGGCGCGTGCAAGTGGTGCGAAAGCTCCTCGACAAAAGGGCAGGCGACGAAGAGCTACGCGCAGAGAGCCTCGACACGCAGGACAGCACCGGCGACACGCTCCTGATTGTGGCAGCGCGCAACGGCCACGAGCTGATTACGCAGCTGCTGCTGAGTCACACGGCGAATGTGAATGCAAAGAGCAAACATGGTGCGACACCGCTGATCATAAGCGCGATGCATGGACACCACGAGGTTGCACGCATTCTGCTTGTCCACGGCGCACCGATCGACGCAGTCGACAGCCAAGCGAAGACCGCGCTGATGCATGCTTCGAGTGACAACCAAGCCGACGTCGTGCGTGCCCTTTTGGAGCACGGCGCGGCAACCGAGACGAAGAATAGTCAAGGGTGGACCGCATTATTCTGCGCAGCACTTAATGGCTTTGAAGACGTGACAAAGATCCTGCTCGCGCACAACGCCGACATGAACCAGCGTGACCACATCCGAGAAACGCCGATCATGCAAGCGGCGTACAACAATCACTCAGCGGTTGTCGAGTTGCTGCTTGCGAAAGGCGCCGACATCGACGCGAGGGACAAGAAAGGGTGGACAGCGCTCTACCATGCGATCAGTGAAAACGCAAAAGAAGCAGTGGCTCTGCTGCTCACACACGGAGCGGAAACCAATCGCAAGGACGCAGAGGACAGCACGGTGCTGATGCAAGCGGCAGCTCGCAACCGAGTTGAGATTATCGAGGCGCTGATCGAAAATGGAGCCGACGTGAACGATACTAACCGAGCCGGCTGGACAGCTCTGTTTCAGGCTGCCTTCCAGGGCCATCATGAGTGCATCTTGGCGTTGATCAGCGGTGGAGCAGATGTGAACGCGAGAGACGCGATTGGGGAAACGCCGATCATGCAGGCGGCGTACAGCAACCACAGCTCTGCTGTCGTGACTCTGCTGGAGCATGGCGCGAACGTCAATGACCAGGACAATATCGGGTGGACTGCGTTGTCCTATGCGGCAAGCGAAGGCTTCCACCAAGTGGTGTCCATCTTGATCTCGAGTAGTGCGAGTGTGGATGTGAAGCACAACGACGGATTCACACCACTGCTGGTCGCTGCGAAGAAAGATCGCGTGTCCGTCGCTCGCGTCTTTCTGGAGAGGGGCGCGGATGCTGAGGTACGAGGCAAAGACGGGTGGACGCCGATGCTCCACGCAGCGAAATTGGGGCAGGAACTCGTGGTTCAGACGCTCTTGCGGCACGGCGCCGACCCGAATGCCACGAGTGTGATCGAAGGAACAACGCCTCTGATGGAAGCTGCAGCGCGCAATCAGTGTGCAGTCGCTACGATCCTGTTGAGTAACGGTGCAAATGTGGACGCGAATGACAGCACCGGAAAGACAGCTTTGATGCACGCGGCCATGAACGGACACTCGAAGATGGCGACGCTTCTGCTCGAACGAGGTGCTGCAGACATCAACGCGAAGGACAACGGAGACTGGACAGCGTGCTTCTTTGCCGCCTCTCGTGGGCAACGCGATGTGCTGGCGCTATTGATAGACAGAAGTGCGAACGTGAATCTCCAGAGCTCGAGTGGGGCGTCAAGTCTGTCCATCGCTGCTGCACGAGGTCATATCAATGCAGTCTCGCTCCTGTTGCAGCACGGCGCCGACTTGAACGTGACCGATCATGCTCGCTCGACTCCGCTGATTCAAGCAGCAGCAGAAGGACGGCGACACGTGATCACGAGGCTTCTTGAACATGGTACCAATGTGAACGCGCGAGACCAAAAGGGCTGGACGTCGCTGATGTTCGCCGCCAGATCCAACTACTTGCCGATTGTGGAATGCCTCACGACACACGGAGCCGACTGCAACACTGCTGACCCACAGGGTTTCACAGCATTGCTGCTTGCTGTCCAGTACGATCGTTTCCGAATCGCGCAGCACTTGGTCAGTAGAGGAGCAAGCGTGAAGAACCCGCTGCTCGACGGTACCACAGCGCTGCACCTTGCGGCTCGACTCGAGCACGGAAGTGTCCGGATGATTCAATTTCTGCTGGAGAATGGCGCAGATCCAAGACACGCCGATGATGCAGGCAGGTTTCCCAGAGACTTTGTGGTCGACGCCTCGAACAACAACCTCGCGCTATCTCTCTTGGACTTTGATGGTGAGAAGAAGTCTGAGAAGAACGACAAGCAGAAGGAGGACCAGGAACAACACACAGAGGAGCCAGAACAGCCGTAGAGAGAAAACCAAAGCAAGAGCCAACGGTACACTACAGTAGAATATGTAAACAAAAATGAACTTGCTGATCAACAATGGTGCTGTAATTTGGACATTTTACTTCAAAGATGTTGGTTGTAAGAGAAAATCGTCTCTTGGGGAAAGGAATTGCTCGCTCGCTTGTTCAAATTTGATCGACCACCGCTCACTCACTCTTCATACTTAGCAGTATTACTGAAGCACGGACGAGGTGACGCCAGCAACGCCAGTCTTGAAGTCACCCTTGGCGCTTTTGAGCCAGCAGGTGCCGCCGTTGTAGACGCTCCACGTGAACGCGCGGCAGCCGCTCCATCTGCTGCAGATGTCGCAGCACGGCTCGGCCTTGGCGCTCGCGACGTTGCCGATGTCGTTGCCTTTGTAGTCCACGCCGTCCTCGAGCTTGCAGGTGGCCGACGACGCGATGAAGTGCGGGAAGTTGCCGCGCTTGTAGTTGCGCTCGATGGTGAAGAAGCCAAAGTAGTGCTCGAGGTCGACGGTCGCGGTCATGTCATCCCAGCGGCGGTCGAAGGCCTGAAACCAGAACTTGGGCAGCCCGGCGTACTCAGCTGGCGTCCAGTCCACGACGGCCTCGTAGTACTTGACCGAGCCGTCGAGTGATGGTTGCACGCGCGGCGAGAGCGACGAGGGCGCGCCGGCCGTCGGGAAGCCCGTCTCGGTCAGGCGCAGCTTGCTGCGCGGGTACTTGTTCGCGACGGCGTTCCACTGCCGGTCGAGCAGGTCCGCGGGCTTGGACGCGTCGTAGTTGTTGTTGAAGAACGGGTAGATGTTCACGCCCAGGATGTCGAGATTCCACACAAGGTTCCACATCTCGCCGTCGAAGCGCGAGTCCAGGTACTCGGTTACGCGCTGCACGGTGCCGTACTTAACACGGCCGGCGTTCGCGCCGATCGCGCGCTTGATCTCGTTCACCTTGTCGAGGATGTAGCCGCTACGCACAGCGAAGTTGACCATGTTCTCGTTGCCGGCCAGGACAGCCTCGATGGTGTTCGGGTAGTTGTTGACGGCGTTCACGACGGCCTTGAGCTCGGTCGCCCACCAGGACTCGGTCGTGAGGAACACGCCCAGGTACACCTTGAGGTTGTACTTGGCCGCGATCGGCACGATCTCGATGTCGTAGTGCATCGCGTGGTACGTGCGAATGTGCGTCACGTGCTTGCTCAGCAGGCGGAAGTCGTCGTCGATGGACTGGCGCAGCGCCGCAACGTTCACGGCGCCGCCGTTGAGCGGGTACTGGTAGCTGTGGAACGGCGTGTAGCACGCGCCGATGAAGCCCGAGCCTGTGCCGAGGTGGCGCGCCACCGTCGCGTTCTGCACGGCCATCGCGTGCGCGTTGACGCCAATGGAGCTAGCTACCAGCGCGGCCGCTGCGAGCGCCAGCGCTGTGTAGATCTTGTTCAGCAGCGCCATCTTGTTTGCTTATGGCTTGTTTGTTTATGGCTTGTTTGCTTGTTGCTTGTTTGGCGCGTGCGGTAAGAGGCGAATTGGGAAGTGAGGAGGATAGAAAACAACGTACATCTGAACCAGAGACAGTGGGTTGCATGGAGTGCGCTTGGTCCCTGGGATCGGGATCGGGATCGAGAACGGTACTGGACGGATCGATTGTGCGTGGGTGGGTGGACTGGCGAGAGCCATTCGCTGGCTCGTGCAAGGCATAGAGGCACATGAGATCAGATGGTGGGGATCGCCAGATGATACAGCTTCTGGGGCGCAAGCGAGTTGCCAAAATGGATTTGTTTGTTGCGGTCCTTTCTCGCTCGCTCAACGCACATGAGGTGTCACGGTGCAGAACATCGAAGGCCCTCTTTTCTACTAAAGTGCACCTCTGGATTCTGAACCTATGTTCGATATTCTCGATGGATGTGCCCTTATATAACAAGTATATGAGTGCGTTTTGATGACTGGGAGGTTAATTGACGTATTAATGATACAATATCAGTACTGAACATGCACTATCTGCTAAAAGAAGGTATGTGTTGAAGAGGGTAGGACCATTGCTGACAATCACTGTCATAGAAGTAGTGCAAGTTTCGCTAAAGTTTTAGCTAAACTCAAACGAACCTGCAACATTCTCTTATCGAGCTAACTATAAACTTGCATGAACGCTCACAGTACGCGCTTGCTGTGACGCGAATGTGACGCCGAACTCGATTTTACATAAGACTTGGCATCTGAACGGAATGTCTGAAGGCGAGTGGTGTGGTGACTGTGCGTCGCGTGTCTCGCAAGTGACTCGCGTTGGTTGTGCATGGACTCGTAATCCGCAGTGTACCAGGCTCCATGGCGTTTGTCGTACGCATGACGCCTCTGAAAGGAATACAGGCACTCGGAGGAGTACGCCGAGTGGGCTGGATGCATCTCAGAGGTCCTCTGCGTCTCCTGCACTTGAAGAAGTGCTCTAGTGTCCGCATTGCGTGCGTGTCAGGCAAAAAAGAAGAACGCACCTGCGGCTGCTCACTTCTAAGTAAATGCTCTGAGAAATCAGGATGATTTTCGATTTGGAGATGGCTCTGAGTCCCATTCGCGGGCAAGGGGCGTCGAAGTCTTCTGGTGCGCTGGCAAGCGTGTCAAGATTAGAATCAACATCTCACAATATCATACTAAAAGTAAGCCTCCTTTACATAATGAATTTTCTCAGTAAATACTCCATTGGGTAATATTGTAGTGTTGACCACACAATTGTCCACTCCACGGTTCCGGACCGGTTCACATTGAACCGAAAGATACATTTGGCTTTATATGTCATAGTTAAGGCCGTGTTTAAGTTCAAAGGCGTATTTTGACCGATTTCAAAATCGAGCAAGTTGGCCATTTTCAGAATAGGCATTTCAAATTTCGTGTTTGCTGACGCACTTCATTCTATTCAGCACTGATCGCATTTCCCATTCATCAGTTTCTCCTCACAAGCGACAGCACAATACATGAGCAGCGAGGAAGGACCACGCCGCGACGAAGACCCGCGCAACGAAGAAGATTCGCGCAGCGAGGACGACACTTCAAGCGCTCACCAGTCGGTAGCTACGACGCTATGTGACGAGCAAGAGCTGGAGGTCGCCGCTGCTATAATGACATTCGCGAGTCTCTTCGTATTGCTTGTTGGCCTTCAGCAGTGCGCACCAAGAACACGAATTGGCCGATTGCTGCAAGATCCTGACCCAGCGAAGCGGTTTTTCAATCTCATCTACACCAATTCCAACTCTTCGCGTTCAGAGACATGTTCCGCATCCACCGCCGGCATTACGACGTGCTCTTTGCGCTGTGCTCCGACGAGATTCCGCCGCGAGTTGGGGACGCGAAGGAAGTTTTTTTTGTGTCATTCTGCAATGACTCGTTACTGGTGAGAGCTGTCGCGCTCAAGAGAGTAGGTTCGGCGTTTACTACGCTACGTGCCACAGCTATCGCATGCGAGCCTCCGCGCCATCACCAAGAACCTCTCCCACTTGATCGCCCTCCCAATCGCCGTTCCAGACGAATTCGCGTCCAGGTTCCCCCACTTCGACCAAGCGCTATTCGCTATTGATGACGCTCACTTCCTGTCCGGCGACAGCATGAGGGATTATATTGCGGACGGATGTGAGCCGAGTACTCAAATTGTGATGCGTCGCTATGCAAAGAGTAGAAACGCGGTGAAGATACTCAGACGAGTGCATTTGAATACCATTTTCATCACACCAGTAATCTCCACTAACTCGATAATTATTTCAACGCAACGATATGTATTGTGCTCGTCGATCACACTTATGCATTCGGACTCATTCACTCATAGACTTCACTAGCTATGGAAAGCTACATGTCACCATTTCTTTAATGCGCCTGCGAAACATCTCTGCCGTAGTTTGAAACGCCGGTGCTGCCTTATGTGCTGCCTTGAGGCGGCCGTCTCGGTGACGTTTCACCCTCTCCACTCGTTGGGTGTGAAGAGCTGGCTGATCAACGAGCTTGTCGTCGTCTTCCTCGGCCACGCGTGGGTCACCGATGCCGCTCGACGGTCCGTGAGTCTCTGGAGTTGGGTTTCGGCCTGGAAGATCATCCAAACTAGACTCAAGAAACTCATTGACCGTCCCATCTTCTGCTCCAGTCGCCTTGGTGTCGCCAGCCACCAAGCTGCATATTTCTGCACGCGCAAATCCGCTGCGGCAGAACAAGCGAAGCACAGGTTTATTCTTCTTGTCCTTGCGCTCGAGATCTTCCCATACACCGTCGTCCAGCGTCGCGATGCCTTGTCTGGGTTTTCAATCAAAATATATATTCCGGGTCTTATCTTGGACAGCATTTAAGAATATCTAATTGGGTTAAAAGCAGGTTGGTTGATAATAAAAGCTCGAATTAGCTATCCCAACCACAAAAAAAGGAAAAAAACAATACAAATTCCAACATTAAAATTGTTAGACTTTGAAAATGAAAATTGACTTCCATTCGTTTCAGAGAATTTGAGTTTGTAAGTCCTGTTAAAAGAGATTATTTTTAAAAGCATTATAGCACTAAAACCCGAATAGTGTGGCAAAAACACCATGTTGATCGTCAATCAATCCATCACCAACAAAAGAACGAGAGCATGAACGTGGTCACGCAGAGCGAGCTGAGTCGCGCGGACGGCGCGCCGCTGCTGCGCACGGGCGGCGAGCAGGAAGAGGAGTTTCTCATGGCGCAGTTTGCGTCCGTAGAGCTGCACATGAGCCCCTCGGACGAGAGCGAGCAGCTGCCGCAGAACAGGGCCGCTGGTACGCTCTACGTCACGACCAAGTACGTGCCGGTCGCGTCGACTTTTCTCTGTTTGCTTGGCTGCTTGAATCGAATGCCTTGTACTGCTCTGTGGCTGACATGGTTACTGTGTGCTTGTATTGTAGACGCATCGTGTGGATCGGCGACCGCAGCGCCGCGCGCGTGGGCTACGGGTGGGAGACCAGCAACATCACGCTGCACGCCATTTCACGGGACGAGAACGCGTTCCCACGGCCGTGCCTCTACTGCCAGGTACGCAAACGAATGTTTTTTGCGCAAACACTGAACATGGGCAAGAAGCTCGACGGTCAATAGATGGTGAGTCGTAACGAATTGGCTCTATTGTGGTTCGCATGCGCAGGTGGACGCAGAAGACATTGGCGAGATCCGCTTCGTGCCGTCCGACCCAAAGCACCGTACGTTTAGCTAATATCACTTTACTCTCGCACTTGCAATAGTACTGCTGATAGTTTTGATGCGCGAACTGATGCTTGTGTGTGTGGGCTTCGCTTTTGTATCATCGACAGTGTCAGAGCTCTTTGAGGCGTTCTCCAAGTCGGCGGAGCTGAATCCGGACGAGGACGACGACGCCGACGCGGACGGCGACGACGGATGGATCTACGACGAGGACGAGGTCGCAAACGGCGCGCGTGCGGCGGAGATCGCGGCGCACTTGGACTCGGTTTTGCACATCTCGCCGGCGCTGCAGCAGCCGGAGGCGGGCCAGTTTGACGACGCGGACGAAGACGACCTGCTCTAAGTGAGCTGGACTCTTAACGTTAGTCGGCCGAGTGTTAGGTACACCAGTGTACACAAATGAAAGCTAGGAATCGGGCACTGAGGTATGTGCGTGTGTATGGTTGGTTTCCTACGAATGGAGGTTGTATTACGCGTTGGAGTGTTGCTGTTTGTTTTTATTCTTCTTCTGAGGATCCTCGGCCAACCATGAGCGAGAACCTACCAACTCACTCGATATGATAACCAGCAAGCAGCCTTCCAGTGCGTCTTCTCGTTCTTGCTGCAGCCGCGATCTTGAGAACTCCACACCCGCACTGCTTGCTCAATGGGACCGTCGCTTGCTGTACGTTCGTTCGCTCACTCACTCGGCTCATTCTGCCCAGCACGGACGGGGCTCTAGACCTTGTGGATCATGTTCTCTTTGTTGATCAAGTGGCACGTGGTCTCCACGAGACGCAGCAGCTGCGAGATGTCAGCCGACCAATTAGACAACTGCTCCTCAGGCGAGAGCGGACGCAGGAACGAAATGAGCTTCGCCGGCCGGTCGATCTTGGCGTAGATCGAGCCCTCACTCACGAGCGTCGAGATGCTGCGCTCCGTCAGCTAATAGATAACAACACACGAGAGTCAACGAGTCAACGAGTCAGTCAGCCAATAAGACACGGCATAGTATATCGTAAGAACACTAGACACAGGAACGCACGTCTTCCGAGAGGCCGATCATGCTGGCGAGGTGCGGCAGGCGGATGCGCTCGTAGTGCTCGGCCACGACGCGAATGTTGTGCTCCGTCACGCGGCTGTGCAGGATGCCAAACCACTCGGCGCCGCGCTCCACGTGGTTGAAGATCGGGTACTTCTTCAGGATCTCGTCCTGCGGTAGCGGGTACCCGACGATCTCCTTCGTCGTGAACTTGGTCAGCAGCGCGTGGAACTCGGGCACCTTCTCGAGCAGCTTCTCGCGCGCGAGCGTGTGCAGCAAATCGCTCTGCAGGTTTGAGAACGGTGAGAGGATCACGAAGATCGCGGCGTGCTGCAGCGCCTTCCGCCACTGCTCCTCGCTCGCCTTGACCGTGTCCGTGTTGAAGATCGCCATCCAGTGGCGGCACAGCTCCAGAGTGTTGTTCTCATGCGTGTCGTACTCGATCATGAGGCTGTAGAACTTGAGCTTGCACTCCTTTAGAATGGTGATAACAACAGATAGACACAACCATTAGAATCAATCACTCATAGTCTACGCAACGCCATTCACACAAAGCCAATGCACCTGGAAGCCGGCCTCCTCAAGCGTGCGGCGCAGGATCTTCTTGGACAAGATGTTTGCGCGCACAAAGTCCTTCTTTGCGAGCGTCAGGCGCACTTGCTCGAGGATGTACTCGGTCTTCTCGAGCTTCGTCATCGCGCCGTACGTCTCCACGTGCACCTCCTGCAGGATCGTCGCGGCCTCGTCGATCTCGCCGCGCGCCTCCTTCATGCGCGAGAGCAACTGCGTGAGCGTCGCCCGCTCCTTCTCCAAAAAGATCCGACCCTCGGCCACAGCGCGCAGCGCGTGGATCAGGTCCATCTTGACCGACTCGGACGGCGTCTCGGCGAGAAACTCCATGGCGCGCTGCACGATGACCGTGATGGCGCTGGACTTTTGCGCGCGACGCTTGGAGAGCAGCGAAATGTGGTCCTTGAGCAGCTCCCAGCGCTTGTACTGCGCGCAGAGCTGCAGTACGGACGCCACAATGAGCTTGAGCGTCGGGATGTCGTTCGCGAGGCGCGCCTGCTTCTCGAGCCCGAGCAGCAGCTCGCAGCCGGCCTCCACGTTGCCGCTCGCGGCCACGGACTGCGCCTGCGGCAGCAGCTGCTGGTACTCGCTCGTGTAGTCGTGCTTCTTACCCAGTTCCTCGCTGCTCATGGTGCTGACGGGTTCGGTGCTTTAGCTTTTGGGCTGTTTCCTGTCTGTTGTTGACAATGAGTGAATTTGTATGAGAGATCTTGCGCGAAATCTTTTGAGGGAGAAAACAAGTGAGCGAGCCTTTTGTGAAATCGTACTTAATGCGATTCGTAAGGTTCATTATGCGAATATACAGTAGCGTATGTAAACGAGAATGATTGACAAACACTCGGTTAAAGTTGCAAAACAGATTTATTGACTCGAATAAATGCGCACATCGATTTATAGAGGTTTATGATTTTTTTTGTGAAAGTCAAATTTGCATACTTTATTCAAGTCAAAGGGATTTTCTGTACGACACTCGTCTCTCGATTAAGACTGCAGTAGGCCATTTATACTCAGTTAGATACTTTAACCCATCACCCCGTTCGGGAATGGAAATGGTCGGCAAACGCCACAAGATCCCCACAAACGATCTCGTTGTCTAATGATGAAGTCTTCCAAGCACAAACGCTCTCCAGACGACGTCGCTCCTCATCTCGCGAATATGCGCTTGCGTTCTACCAAGCAACCGTGCGTGGCACCAGTCGATGAGACCGTCCCGGAGTCCGACAGCGAGCCGGAGCGAGAAGACGCGCCCGTGCATCCAGTCAAAGCGTCCAGTCGTGCACAAGTGGTTGCAGACTTTCCCTCATGGTGGGAGGAGTCTGTAGCGACTCGCGCAAAATAGATATGGCTGCCGTCGGACTATGACAAGTCTTTCCCAGCAAACTCGGAGCGACTCAAGGGCAAGTCGTGGTTCACACTGAACAACACAATCGAGACGCCATCAACGAAGAGCACCAGCCAGCCATCGCGTCCGGATCTAGTTCCAAGTGACTCAGAGAAGACCCCGAACAGCATGATGAAAGTGCGACTGTATCCGACCAAGCCGCAAATG
>JAASGT010001103.1:0-11281 GCA_023334315.1 Globisporangium alternatum | reverse complement strand
TGGACCACATCCTCGTGTCCAAGTCGCTGTCGTCGAGCGTGACTGCGGTCAAGTTCAACAACGACTTGTACACGGCGTCGTGCACGGGCTACAACAGCGACCACTACCCGGTCACCGTCACGATCAAGGCCGTCTAAGCTGGTGAGTGCGTTGTCGATGTGTCTGGAGCACGATCGCCTTCTTTTGTGTGAGTTCTCTTTTTTTCTCTTTCTCTGCGTAGCTGATTCTCAAAGTTGATAATACACGAATTGTCATTGCCTCGTGCTTGATCTCATTGTCGTTGTTCTGGTGCTGCCATTGTCAAGCGCATGGCTCTGCTGTCGCTTTGCACCACAGCAGACTGCCAAGAACCAAACATCCAACACATTTGAAAACAGAAAAGCATTTGCACTTACTCGGCACATAAAGACAACGCTGCTGACCTGGCACTCAAAGCACCAGCTCCCCCACTCGTCGCCGGGCCGCAATCTTCTCGCGCAGCGCGCGCTGCACCTTGCGGAGGTCCCTGCCGGTCGAGCTCTCGCACTGGTGGTCGTCGATGAAGCGCAGGACCTGGGAGACGTGCTCCAGCTTCTCTTCGTCGGTCAGCTTCGCCCGCGGCTCCGCTTCATCATCGGCCTCGTTCTGCTCATTCTCAAGCTCCTGCTCGGATTCGCACTCTCTCTGGATGGCGCAGTTCACAAAGTCTTCGTCTTCGACGCCGGCGTGCACGCTGTTCTCGTCCTGTGGGCTCAGCAGCTCGCTCATGGTCATCGGGTTGACGACGCTCAGCCACACGATGTGTTTATAGATGCTGTCTTCAATTTCCTGCTCCTCTCGGCTCTTCGGCCGCTGTGCGGCAGTGCCAGCCAGCACGGACTCGTCGCCTCCAAGCAGACGCGTGCGTTGCCAGCTCTGAATAACGGTGTCTTGCGAGATCTCGGTCCAGCACTGCTTGCTCCACGTCATGGCCTGGAGCTGGTCCACCGCGTAGATGTGCTTCTCGCCCTGCTCGTACCGCTCCAGCGCGTGCGCGAGGTGCAAATGCCGGTATCGTCGCTTAAACGCCGTGATGATGCCGGCGTTCAGCGGCTGCAGCAGGTCGACGCCGTGCGGCGGCAGAAACGCGACGTTCACGTGGTCGAACGTCAGTCCTGTGATCACGTGCGACGACGCCGTGTCCAGCAGCAGCAGCACGCTGCGCCCTTCGTCGCGCATCTGCATGTTGAACTGCTGCAGCCACTTCTGGAACACCATCTCGTTCGTGCATGCTTGCTGGTTGCTCTCGTAGCGGAAGTCCAGCTGCTGCGCGCTCTGGTCCTTGAAGCTCTTTGGGTGGCGCACGCGGCCTACAAACAACGGCTCGATTTTCTCGCTGCCGTCCGCATTCACGCACACTGCAATCGCGAGTCGACGTCGCTTGGCGCCCGTCGTCGCAGCGGCGGCTGCGTCTGCGGCACTGCGGTCCGGCGGCAGGTCGTAAAAGAGCCCGAATTCGTCAAAGCTGTACACGTCGCGTGGATGGTACATGGCCGTGAGCTCCTGCAAATCGGGCAGCGAGCGCTCGACGAGCTCCTTCTCCCTCGCCTTCTTCTTGAGCCCGTTGAGCCCATGACGCTCCTTGAAGGACACGAGCCAGCCGTTGGAGAAGTTGATTGACTGGCCCTCGCTCGCTCCCGGGTAGAGCAGCGCGGCGAACTTGGCGGCCTTCTTCTTGATGAGGTTGCCCGTCACGGGCTGGCTGCTCTGCTGGATCGCGTAGAGCGCCCAGTTGGCCAGCGCGCGGTCGAGTTCCGGATGCTTCACCACGCGCTGGCGCTTGAGCGCGAGCTCGGATGAGACCATGGCCTCGAGTGCGTCGCGCTTCTTGAGCACGTTCGAGACCGTTGACTGGCTCGGTGCACACGGCAGGTCGAAGGCGCGCTGCGCCCAGACGCAGAGCTCGCGCTGGCTCAGCGACTCGTGCTGAGCCGCGTAGGCGCAGAGCGCGAGCTTCTCGTCGTTCGTCAGGCTCGCACTGCGCTTCTTCTTCTTCGCACTCACCGTCGTCATCGCGCCGCTCGCGCCGCGCTTCCCGCCCATGTTCCTTCTCGTGCTTTGCGTCACGCTTTTTTGAAAGTTGGAGCCAGGGAGAGAAGTGGACCTGTCTTATGTGGTATTGGTGGAAATATCTAATATGACCGGGAAATAGTATGATTGGTGGAAATATTGATGTCCACCTCCGCGAGACGAGCAGCTCCAAGAGCTCAATGGACGAGCGAGCGAGTGAATGACAGTGATGCCGATGCACACTCAGGTGCTTATCAAAAGCCTTACACGCATGGTTGGTTGTTTCTGTTGTGTATTACTCGACGATGCGTATGAAAGAGTGACTGGGCAAAAGAGGCGTGCGCGCGCGATACATTACAAAAGTGGCACTCGCTTGAAAAGGAGAAGCGTTGATGGAGCTGTTGAAGCGCCCCACTGTTTCTTCTTCTTCGTTTGCTTAGAGCAGAGCGGCGGCGACAGCGCCGATCGCGAGCGCAGTGAACGCGAACGTCGAGGCGTGCGTCACGGCGCCGTTCTTGAGGTCGTCGGCGCGGATGGTGCCGCTGTCCTTGCCGCTGTCCTTGCCGCCCGAGCCCGACTTGCCATTGGCTGGCGCAGGCGTCGGTGCGTGCGTCGGCTTGATGAGCGTCGGGTACTTAAAGGTCGACGGCGCCACCTCGCAACCGTCGCCTGCGGCCGAGCATACCTCGCAGATCTGCGAGTAGAGCGTGCGGCGACAGCCGTTCTTGGCCGTCGCGCACTTCTCACTGTTCTCGTAGCATTTTGGGTTCGCCTTGACGAGGTCAGCGATCTCCGGCAGCGCCGTCATCGTGCCGACCTTGGCGTTCGGCGCCAGCTTGTTGTACATGTCGACCATCGCCTGCGCACGCGCCTGGTTGGCTGTCTTGTCGCCCGGGTTCTCCCAGAACTTGAGCGAGCTCTTGACCGTGAAGCCGCTGCCTGTGTTCGTCGCGTCGAACTCGACACCGCCATCCTTGCAGAACTCGGTGTAGTTGGCGTACGTCGGGCCGGCCGAGCTCTTCATGCTTGTGATGCCGACGAGGTCGTCGATGTTAAGGTAACCGAGGATCTTGTACGAGAACGTGCACTTGTCACCGTCTGGCTGTGTGCCCTGTGGGCAAAGGCCGCCGACGTGCTCGGTACGGCACGCGTCCGTCTTATTGTCGCGCGACTGGTCCGCGCAACCGTTCGGGAATGAGAACCAGTAGTTACCCGGGTACGGTGCGCGCGGATCCGTGGTCTGGAGGTTCGCGCCGACGCTCGGGCCGTACTTCAGCTCACCATCGATGCCGAAGTACTGCTTGCACTCGACTGGGATGTCCGAGCCCGAGGGCGTGCACTTGCCGCTGTCCATGGCCACGAACGCTGTGTACTCGACAGGGTCGTGCGACTGCGACTCGGAGATCGCGTACGTCGGCTGCACGATGCTCATCTCGTAGAACACGACGTACTGCATCTTGTTCTTGCGCTCGCACTTGACGCTCTGCTCGTTCACGTTGATGCCCTCGGCCTGCACGTACATGAGCGCACCTTCCACGCTCGCCGTGTTGACCGTATCGAGCACGTTGCGGTACTGCTCGGCGACCGTCGAGCCGTACTTGGAGAGCCACGTCTTGGACGTCGGCTCCCACGCCGGCGCGTCACCCTGCACGCGCGCCTGGATGGACGTCATCTGCTTCATGTGCCACGTGTTGGGGTTGGTGGCGTCGCCCACGTTTGCGCTGGCGCCGGCGGCGCTCGACGACGAGGCCGTGGCCGTCGCCGTCGCCGCCTTGTCGTTCGAGACCTTGAGGTGGAAGTGCGCGGCGTCGCCCACGGAGAGCGCGGCGGCCACGAGGGCGCTGATGACGGCGAACTTGCGCAGCATGGTGATGATGGTGAAGTGAGGCGAACGGACGAGCTTGCGGCTGTGGCGCGGACGGCGAGTTGGCGAATGAGCGAGGAGCGACGACGACCGGGAGAGCACTCTTCGGATGCGATTGACCTGCTGGATTTGATTCGCCTGAGATTTTCAAGAGAGTCTGGACTAGGATTTGGCCTAGTGTAGTGTGGGAGGTTTGGTGTTTGTGAGAGGAAGTTGCAAGACGAAGCCTAGATTACTGTGGCATCAAAGAGTCAACAACCGGATTTTTGTCAAGTCGTAAAGGTTTTCAAGGATCCATCCTAGTTTTATGTCGCTCTATGAGATATTTAAGACGGAAGGCCTGAATTAAGGTGGTAGCAGAATCACGAGCCGGATTTTCCGGTCGGTCGGAAAAAGTGGGTGCGAAAACGCTTTGTGCCAACTGATTTTCGAGTGAAAAAACACTTTTTTGCTGTTTGAGCGCAGCACCAGCAAGCGGCAGAGGTGTTCGTTGGCATGGAGAGCAAGCACCTTGCTGCTACGGATGCGCATTAACGCATTGAAGCCTTGAAGAATTCCTGAGCTTCGGAGCTGCAGCATGCCTTGGATCGTCGCTCTCGTATCTCAAAAAATTTGCCCTTCGTGCAAAAGAACGTGAGACAAAAGCCGATCGATTCGGTTGGCTGGATTGTCCACTCGGAATGAGCTCTGTCTTGATTTTTTCACCTGACAGGCGCTAGCTGCTCTGGGTCGATTATCGACTCGATGCTGCGGTCCGTTGCCTCTTCTCTGACGAAGTCTTGGCTCGGAGCGTCAGTCTCGAACTATAGTAGTACCTGAGTCGATGACGACGCGATGCTGCACTCGCCTTGAGGCTTGGCGACCACGAAGATCGGATTCTCTCACGTGGCTTTCGAGAATCTTGCTGGGAGAGGCATTTGTGTTGTTCTGGAGCGTGTGTATGGTACTCGGGGTAAGTGCGTGCGTGTCTTTGGATTTTGTTTGGTCGCTTCACGCTCGAGTCCTCACGCATTCTTTTTGCGAGAGACGAAGAGGTCCAGCTGGGTGGGTACCATGTCCAAGACTGCTCGGAATCTCTCCCAAATCCTAGATCGAGCAGGCTTGTTAAGTAAACTGGCGTAGTAGCGACGCCAACTATCTACTCGTCCTTCGAGACACCCGTGCGGTACAGTATTCGATCACGACGCTAACGCCTGCGTGGACTCCAATAGAATCATACGTGTGAGGTGATTTGGGTGATTGGAGGTGAAGCAATTCCAGGAGACTCGTGCTTATTTCGATCACGAACAACCAATTTCCATTTAGGTACAGTACCCTAAACATCAACATGCGAAATTGGTTCGTTCAGTGGGTTCACAAAATTTGGGACGACTCGGTCACCTCACAGTCTTTGGTGGTCGCATCGGCTTGCGAGGTACTACAGCGGAGCCGCGGACTTGCTGCTGCTCAGGTTGACTGCTCTGGGAGGTACTCGACTGGGCATGAACCTGCTGCTGCTGTTGCTGCTGAATGACCGAGTTCAGAGCGAGCGCGGCGGTACCGTTGCTGCGCTTGCGCGTGATCATGGACGTGGCGACCCTGGACCGAACGGGTCCACTGACCTTGTTGCCTTGGCCACCACTAGTTGCACTATTGGTGCCAGTCGCCTGACCGCGAGTACTCACTTCCATGTGGCTGATGCTGCTGACGATCTTGGTGTTGTACGAGGCTTCAGCCAGAAGCGCGAGCACTTCGCGCTGCTGCTGCTGCTCCTGGCGCTCGCGCCGCCGCTTCTCGCGGAAGAACGCGTAGACAGCGTCGAGCCTCGCGCTCGTATCCACTACCGCCTTCGCCTCACTAGTCATCTGCAGTTGCTGCTGAGGAGTGTCACTCACAGTCCCCAGACTTAGGTTGCCTCCTTCAGCGGCCGGCATGAGATGCAGACTCCCGTGTCTCCCCGCACTTCGCTGGTGCCTCAGCTTCGTGGCAGCACTCTGGTGCTCGGCACTATTGCTGCTGCTCATGCTCTGCTTGGCGTCGAACGTCCGCAGCAATGCCTCGACCTGCTGAAGCGTGTCCTTCTCACCACGCTTGATGTCGCGTCGCACGTCCTCCGAGTCGCTCTCGCTCGACACCAGTGCGTCGTTGTCCTCAATCTCTTCGGTATCCGTTCTGCCGTCGTCATTGGTCCTACAACTACTGAGCTGCTGAGTAGCAGAGTCCTTTCTGCCTGCTCTGAGGCCTCGTGCGTCTGACAGGATCCTACTGGTGGCATGAGCTCTGTCTCCGCTCTTGGGTATGGCTGGCGACTGGTTCAGCGACGACTTGTGGCCGAGCGCGTCCTCCATGGATGACCGCCGGCGCTTCACTTTGAGCAGTGTGCTCAGGACGCCCTGGGTCGTCAATGACTCTGCTTTCACGGGCGACGGCGGCGACTTCCACGCGCCGAGAGAGGACTCAATAGAGCTCAGGAGCCGTGACTGTCGCTTGTGAAAGTCCGGCTTTAGGTGATCCGAGACAAACATGCGGAGCTTGTCCACTTGCTCGGTCGTGAACACGATCGGAGCGCCATTTGGGTTGATGCGCGCTACTTGAACGCAGAAAAGCACCATCTCTTCCAGCGAATGCATCACCGTCACTGGAGAACTCCCTGCTGCAAGCGGCGACGTCAGAGCAGACGCAGATGGTGTGCTAGACGCTTGAGGTCGGCCGTCGAGGCACTTGAAGAGCTCCACGATGTTGCCAACGCCCTGCTGCACATCTGTTTGAGACACACGCACATCACAACCCATAGAAGAGATCAGTCAATAGCATAGTCACACGCCAGTCTCGACCAAAGCCCCGAGACGTACACGAGAAGGTCTTGAGCTGCTCGACGAACTTGTCCCGAGCCTGGCTCTTGACCTGCGCCTTCACGTGGTGCATCTGCTCGAGGAAGTCGCGGATCTTCTTGCGCTTCTCCACCTCGGCGATCCCCGAGACGCGCAGCTTGCGCACGAGGTCGTTGTGCGCCTCGCGCTCGCGCTCGAGCTGCACGTTCTGCTCCGCGACGTCGCTCTCGATCTGCAGCAGGTGGCGCTTCGTCTCCTTGAAGCTCACGAAGCGCTCGATCACGACGCTCAGGTCGGACTCACCTGTCTCCTCCAGCACGCGTGCGTACTGTCCTTCGTAGATCTGCATGAAGGTCTCGCGGTGCACGAACTGCTGCAGGTCGACCGAGTTGCTCCAGTGTCGAGACCCAGTTGGGGTCGCAGTGGATACGACTGCGTTCGGGCTCTTGTCGGCCGAGAGCACATGGAGGCTGTTCTTGCGATTTGGGCTAGTTCCTATCGCCTCTCGATCGGTGGACGCGGTGTGCAATGAGCCCGAGCGAGTGGCTGGACTCGAGTGCACGAGCGCAAGCAGCTCTTCTCGCCGACGGTCGGCCTCGTAGCGGTTCCTGCTCATCATGGAGCGGCTCGCGATCTCCTCGCGCAGCGAGTCCAGCACCAGCATCGCGTTGTGCGCGTGCGTGACCTGGAGCTCAATGAGCTCGTGCCGCTTGTGCTCCAGTTCGGTGCAGTGGTTGCGCTCCTGGAGCAGCTTCGTCTGGAAGAACTGGAGCTCGCGCTTCGTACTCGCCTGCTTGATTCTTAACGCCTCGAGGTTCGCCTGCAGGAACTGCACGTGGCGACTCAGGCGCTCGAGCAGATGCTTGAGCTTCTTCTTGTACAGCTCCTGGCGCTGCACCTGGTCCTTCAGTCGTTTTACTGTTGATATTAGCGCTACTGGACTCTCGTTCAGACCCGCAGCCGCCGCAATGCTCTCGCGATGACGAGCACCACTCCCGCCGCTCTGCGCACCTGCGGTCAGCACTGCGACTGTGGCTGACGAGCTGGTTGCCGGTGTTGTCGTACAACCGCCACTATGCTGTAGCGGCGACGCTAATGAAGATGCCGTCATCAGACTCGTCTGCGCCTCAAACGTACTCAAGTGGCGCCTTACGAGCTCAATATCCTTGAGCTTCTCCGCAAGCGCGTGCTGCAGCGCGTGGAATTGCCGCTGCACCTGCCGTGTGACGCGGCGCTGCGTCTCGATCTCCTCTTTCATCACGCGCTGCGAGATCACGCCCACGCGCACGTCTCGTGAGGAAGTCGAGCCACTCACAGGACGACTCTCATCACTGGTGTGGCCACCGCTGCTGCTGATGTGGGCGTCCGTGCCACGAAAGCGATTGGACCGCGCACTGCTGCTGCTCGAGACGAGCGCCGAGGACGCAGATGGAGGACGCGGACCCAGTAGCGGCCGTGGGGACTTGAACTTGGCGCAGAACTGGTCCTCGTGGTGCATCCCCACGCGCGAGCTGCTGAACGTGGCCTTGAGCACGCGCGCGCTCGAACTTGCGCCCGCCTCGCGTTGCTGTGTCTTGGCTCGGACGCTGTTGTCGCTAGTGTTGCTTGCGTCTTCTCGCTGGTTGCTGCTGTTGCTGTTCGTGGTGAGCTGCAGCTTGCGGCTCAGCACCGCCGCCGACTTTGGACGCGCCGAGGCTGCTGCTGCCTGCCGAGTCGCCCCAGTGCTCGTACTTCGTGCTGAACTAGGAGCTGTCGTGGCGACCGACGCAGCCCAGTGGCTCTGGGTGGCGAACGGCGTCGCATGGTCGACTGCGCTGCTGCTATCCATTCGCCGCTCTCGGTCGCACCCGCATGCATTCGACGCCCTGGGGTTCGCAGGCGATACGGACGGGAAGGCTTGGAGGTTTGAGTGCCGTCTGGTGCGCTAGGAATACGACTCGGTTGTTGTCTTGAGAAGCGAAACGTCCGTCCCGCCGACGGAATTGAAACTCAATGGGCTCGTTCATTTTGTTTTCACAGTCACATTCCTACACTACTCACACACCTACCTACGCATGCCATCGCGAGGGCTCGCCACCTGCGTCTGTCATACCAAAGCATCTACTCGCCACTCGCTGAAGAGTTGAGTGGCCGTAGATGCGCATTTCTGTATTCCCATGTTCGCTTCTTCCTGGTAGTGGAAGGACGTGGGAATCTGGCTCTTCACTTATAGCAGCTGCTGTAGGCCTTAGATGCCGCTGCTCGCCGCCAGCACGAGGCTCATCACCGCAACCATGAGCATCGACGACGACGACGACGCTTGGACAGCAGCGCTCGCAGTAGCTTTCTTGGAAGCCGTGGACGGGCTCGGCGTTGGCGTGGGCGAGCCTTCGATCGTGAAGTCGTCGCTGCCGGCGGCCTTGTTGAGCGCCTCCACGTCTCCATCGTCCGAGCTACTCGACGCGCCCTCATCATCCGAGCCCGATGTCGAGTTGTTCTTGCCGAGGAACTTGCCGCTCTCCAGCGAGCCGCTCGGGTCGAGCTGGAACTTGGCGTCCACGGCGAGCGTTGGGAACGAGAAGCCCTCGGGCGCAGCCACGCACGTGTCATCCTTCTCGCCCTCGCACAACTCGCAGACCTGGTAGTAGTTGACGCGCTTACAACCGTACTGGTTGTTTACGCACTGGATGTTGTTCATGTAGCACGGCGGGTTGGCCTTCTGCAGCTGCGCAACCGACGGCAGCGCGCTCATCGTGGCCGCGTTCTGCTTGACGTTCTTGTTGTAGAGCGAGACCATCTTCTGGAAGCGCGCCTGGTTCGCCTTGGCGTTCGTAGGGTCCTTCCAGAACGGCAGCGCAGACTTGACCGTGAGCGTTTGCGAGCCCTGCTCGTTCTCGGCGTCGAACTCGACGCCCCCCGCCTCGCAGAACTCCTTGAAGTTCTTGTACTTGTCGTCCGTCTTCTCGTTCGTGAGCGACGTGATGCCCACTAGGTCGTCCAGCTTGATGTACCCAAGGATCTTGTACGCGTACGTGCACGCCTTGCCGTCCGGGGATGAGCCGAAGGGACAGAGGCCGCCGGGCTGCGCGGCACGGCACTTGTCGGTCTTTTCTGTGCGCGACGTGCCCGGGCAGCTGTTGGGAAAGGAGAACCAGTACGTGTTCGGGTACGGTGCGCGGAAGTCTGAGTCCTTGCTCTCGCCGCCCACGCACGGCCCCAAATTCAGCTCGTCGTTGAGCCCGTTGTACTGGTAGCACGCCTTCGGGAGCTTGTCGTTGCCGCTCACGGGTGTGCACCGGTTCACGTCCATGGCCACGTACGGGCAGTACTCGATCGTGGGAGCGTGCTCCTGGTACTGCGCCACCGAGTTGGCTGTCTGCGCGATCTGCATCTCGTAGAACACGACGAACTCCATCTTGTTCTTGCGCTCGCACTTGACGCTCTGCTCGTTCACGTTGATGCCCTCGGCCTGCACGTACATGAGTGCACCTTCCACGCTCGCCGTGTTGACCGTATCGAGCGCACCGCGGTACTGCTCGTCAAACGAGGAGCCAAACTTGGATACGTACGCGCCATGCTCGTCGTCCCAGAGCGGCTCGTCCGACTGCACGCGCGCGTGGATGGCCGTCACGGTCTTCATTTGCCACGCAGTCGTCGTCGTCGTCGTCTTGGTCGTGGCCGAGCCGCCATTACCAGCCGTGGACGAGCCGCCATTACCAGCCGTGGACGCGTCGTCGTCGCTGCTGGCGCTGCTCTCCAGATCGGCGAACGTGACGGACGTCGTGCCCGTGAATGTCACGCCCTGCGCGTTCACAACGACGCAGAGCAGCAGCGCACTCAGTGCTGCCAGGCGACGGCGCGTGGTGGAGGTGATAAGGCGCATGGTCTCTTCTTATGCTGCGGTTGCTCGGATGGCACTCGTGTGGGCAGAGGGCGAGTGAGCGTGTACGAGACGTGGTCGTTCGTCGCGCGTATGACGTCGAGAGAGCGAGTGCGCAGTGAGGAGCGCGTGAGGCCATGCGGCGGGAGGTCATCAGCAGCCGAGCAGAAGAGTGGCGCGCTGCAGATGGACGATGCGGGATCACTGCCCCTTGACAAGTTGGACATCAGCATCTGGCTTGATAGCGCACTGGTAAATAGGTTCAAAATGAAAAATGTTAAAGCATGTGTTTATTTTTCTTATTCAAAATTCGATAAAATCATTGTGTTTTGTAGGTATTGGACGCAAAATTAATCATATTTTACTGTCCTTGAAATTAGTTTTAGTACTTTTGAAATACTTGCTGGATGTACTGCAGAACCAGATGGAAATAAAGAGTAGGCGCTTATTTGTGCTTGATTGAATGTCATATACAGTCGTGCCTCTCATTAGTGACCAGGCAAAATCTGCAAATTTTCACCACTATAAAAAGGTTACTATTTAGAAAAGTATTACCGGAGACAGTGAAATTTGATTTGGTTTGCATTACACAGCCAGCTGCCGGATGGAAGGATCACTGAGGCGGATCTTTTCCATGCTTTGGACAAGTTCATAGAAATCTTCATCAATGATCCCTGTGTGCCGCCAGCAATTAGCAACGGTACTCTTTGTAACCGACTC
>JAASGT010001102.1:0-11293 GCA_023334315.1 Globisporangium alternatum | reverse complement strand
GATGCAGTGGTTCGCGATATCAAGTGGCGACTGAGTATTGTACAGAAACCCAAGTAGAACTTCGAGGGGAGGCATTTCCCCGTGAGAACCGGAGCACGGAATACCTGAAGGAAAGAAGCACATGCCGAACTCTTTGTGATAGGGACACACAGGTCGCTCTGGAAACTCAATAGTGAAGAGGTAGGAGTCAACGGAAGAGACATCGGGTGGAGCAGCATCTGGCAAGGTACCGGGCGTCACGACAGGGTCATCAGAGGTGCTGTGGTCGTCTGGGGTCCGATAAACGCTCAGCGCAGAAAAGGAGATCGTCTTCGCGCAGCTCTCCATCAGCAAAAGACACCTCCGATGAGGCACCTTCAAACTCATTGTTTGTCTCGTTCTACTCCTCGTCGTCTTGTTTCGCTTCTAGTCGGCATCAAAGCGGAGTGATGGTCTCCATTCTCCCTGTGCTCTTCATGGAAAGTTTTGTAAGAGGATATAGGTTTTACCAGGTTTTAGTAGTGTTGCACCGATTCAAGATCCAGCCAGCTGGTCCTTTGATTTGACCAGCAGGAAAATCAGCACCGAGAACGAGGCAATCACTTTCGCATTCTCTCCCAGCCACGCAAGCGACCACGGCGCTCCCAACACAGCGCAATCATCACGCGCTTCGCCATTATACATCAGCAGATGCACAAGCGGATTCCGCCGGCCGTGCGCGCCGTGAGCGTCGCGAGGGGCGTCGACATCGCGCTCGTGACGGAGCTGCTCGCCGAGTTCCTCGACACGTCCGTGCACTGGTCGCTCTGCGAGGCCGCGGCCCAGGGTTTCACGTACCTCGTGCAGACGCTGAGCGCACGGCTGCCACCACAAGGAGACGTTGAGGCCGTACAGGACGCGATGGACGCGGCCGCAGAGTGCGGACATCTCCAGACCGTCCAGTGGCTTCATCTGAACCGAAGCGAGGGATGCACCGTGGACGCAATGGATCTCGCGGCCGCGAATGGCCACTTGGACGTCGTGCAGTGGCTGCATGCGCAACGGAGCGAAGGCTGTACATCTGAAGCCATGGACCTGGCGGCCGCGTCCGGCCACCTGCGCGTCGTCCGGTGGCTCCACTACCATCGCCACGAGGGGTGCTCCACGGACGCCATGGATGTCGCAGCGGCGTTCGGACACCTCGAGGTCGTCAAGTGGCTGCACACACACAGAGACGAGGGCTGCATGCACCAGGTGCTCGCGAACGCGAGCCACAACGGCCACGGCCACGTCGTCAAGTGGCTCGTGCAGTTCCGACGCGAGGGCGACATTCTAGACGCGATCGAGGCCGCGGCGCAGCGCGGCAATGCGGTGCTCGTGCAGTGGCTCCTTGAGCACCTGCACCTGCGCGACGCTGATAGCGACTTGAGCGTCACACGCAAGCACGAGAGCGCATCACGGCGTACGCTGTTAGGCGACAATGAGCTCGCGGCCGAGACAGCAGCAGCATTGGTGGTGGTCGTATCCTGATCGCACATAACACACTGATAATCTATTGAGCTCTTTAAAATCTGTGACGTGTGAAATTTTCCATTTTTGTATGGCGAGGATCCTGAAAGGTCACGTAGTGGATATGCTTTTCATACTTACGAGACTCGCATTTCATTCTTCTGAGCCAAAGCCTCACACAAGCCGATGGCCCTGCGAGCATGCCTCTCACTCCTACTGCCTCTACTGCTGCTCTTCACATCACCAAGTACGTAGCGTTGGCTCTGTGACGTGTGGTGAGTGATGACGCATCGCTCATTGCATGTGTGTGATTTGTAGCGCTCGCGTGGCGCCAGTGGACGTGGACGAACAGTGAAGGCCCTGGCGCGCGACGCGGTCACTCACTGAACTTCTACAAGAGCCAGCTGATCGTCTTCGGCGGCCGCACGGAGGACACGACGCGCACGCACGTGCCCAAGACGTACGAGATCCACCAGGTGAACGGCACGCTCGAGTTCCTCTCGTACGAGGACAAGGTCACGCGTCCGGGCGACAGCACCGACGTGCGCGTGGCCGTCTATCTCAACGACGTCTGGAGCTACGACATCAGTGCGTCTGTCTATTTGCCTGTCTATCACTGAGCTATTGATTCGTAGCTCGTTGCGATCTAAATGATTGACTATGATCGTATGTACCTTATAGACTGCACGCGGTATGCGGACGAGAGCTGCCGCAACTCGACGTGGCGCGTGCTCAACGCCGGGGCCGAGTGGGGCGGCTGCAAGAACGTCTTCGGCGCGCACGTGTGCTCGCACCCGTCCGAGCGCTGGCTGCACCGCACCGAGGTGTTCAGCGACGACTCGATGGTCGTCTACGGCGGCTTTAGCCACTTCTGCGAGGACTACTGCAATGACATGTGGCTCTTCGACTTCACGGACAATGCATGGACCGAGATGATGGAGGTCGGCAACACGGCAGTGGGCCCCGGCAAGCGTTTCAAGTTCTCGAGCGTCGTCGTGAACGACAAGATGTACGTCTACGGCGGCTTCCGGCTCTGGCAGGGCTTTGCACACGAAAACAGCGTCGAGAACGACTGGAGCGGCACGTCGCAGTACCCCCTCGGCGGCTACCTCAACGACCTCTGGGTCTACGACAAGGCCGCGAACAAGTGGACCAACCTCACAGAGAACGCCGTGTGCCCCGACCTGACGTTGCTCGACACGTCGCTGGACATCGACACGGAGTGCACGCTCACGTGGCCGTCGGGACGAGCGGGTCACGCCGCCGTGTACTTTGATCAGGCGATCTTCATCCACGGCGGCTATCAGACGTTCTTCCCCTATCCATCGACCTCTGGACGAGGCGCCGGGCGAGGCACGCTCTCGACGCGCGACGCGGGCTTCATCCCGTACCCGAGCCACCCGTACTACCTTGAGGACTTTTGGAAATACAACCTCAGTACGGGTCTCTGGAGCCAGATCACGTCGAATGAAGACGATGCGAGCGACAGACGGCTGCAGAAGACCCCGCCGCCGCGTCTGGACCACGTGATGGTCGCTACGAAGGACGTCTTCCTGCTCTTTGGTGGCTACATCTCGAACTATTACTACGACGACACGTGGCAGTACAACACGAGTAGGATGGATATCAACTTCAAGTGTCGCTCTTCGGTGGACACTTTGGCAAGTGATACGCATACGTGTCTCACTAGTGTGGACGTTTATACGCTGTGTTTCTGCACATTCCTTAGGTGCGAACCGCTGGGTGAAGCAGACGAGCTTCGTGCACGCGCTGTACCCGAACGCGTGCACGGACGACCTGGCGGCGCGGCGCGGCGAGCACAGCGGTAACTACGCGGCCTTCGTGCCGCCCGCGAGTCTAGAGGAAACGCTCGATGGCTACTACTTTGTCAAGGAACGGCATTACGGGACGTTGACGGTGAGCTCCAAGCTTTCACCTTGAATGGACTATCGACCAGGACTGATCTGTCGATCTGTGTGCCTGTCACAGTTCTCCGTGTTTGCCGAGCCAACGCGGTTCACGAGCGAAGCGCCCGAGTTCATCCAGCAGGCGCGTCGCCAGGCACCCGGCTGGGACGGCTGTCGCGACCGGAGCGACAACCGCTCGGACTTGCCGCAGGAGCTCCAGTGGGCGCACCCGTCGCAGCGCGCGGGCCATATGATCGCCTACCACGCGGGTTTTGACAAGACGTTTGTCTTTGGTGGTCATGGCTTCCAGCGCGAATCGCTGTACCAGGTCGAGACGACGTATATTGGCGCGTCGCTGGGCGATCTCTGGCAGTACGACCTCAACAACTGCCCGAAGAACTGCTCGCTGCACGGCAACTGCCTCGCGGGCAACTGCCGGTGCGACGACGGCTACTACGGCGTTGACTGCTCGAACTCCACGTGCCCGGGGAGCTACTGTCGGTACAGCGACGTCGAGCAGACACAACAGTGCACGCACTGCTGCTTCTCGGGCTTTGAGCACACAGAGAACGACTCGTACGTGGAAAACATCCAGAAGTTCCCCTGCAGCGACGAGAATCTGCACTACTCCAACGGCATCTGCGACGGCTTTGGCAAGTGCATCTGCCGCCCGTCGTTCATCGGCGATGACTGCTCGATCCGCGACTGCAGCTACAACTGCTCGGGCCACGGCTACTGCTCGGTCGAGTTCCCGAATTCGCGTTGCATGTGCGATGAGGGCTGGTTCGGCAAGTACTGCGACGCACGTGAGTCCGTAGGCGCTTTCGCGTAGCCTGGCTGGGGATTGATGCTGACATACTGATTTGTGTGTGCCTTGTGTGCCTCAGAGATGTGCCTGAATAACTGCTCGTACCCGAACGGCGTGTGCCTCAATGGCAGCTGCTACTGCGAGATGGTCTACGAGCCGTACAACAACACGCTCGAGTACTTCCCGCTCATGGGCGAGGACTGCTCGTTCTTCATCCCGTTCGCGAGGGCGGTAGCCACGCACAAGGCGTCGGCGCTCGCTATGGGTGTTGCCGCGTTCTTTGCATTCTGGCTAATCGTATAGTATGCAAGCAAACAATCGATCGATCAATCTCACGTGAGCCTTGGCCTGAGCCCTTCCTCTGGTCTTGCCTACTATAGCGCTGCGCTGAGCCAGTCACTCGGCCAGGCAGTTTACGCCTGACAAGGTTTCGTTTCAATCCCTCCGCCTCTGTGTGCTATTCGTTTTCGTGAAACGTCGCGGAGAAGGCTTCGGTTTTTGTCATGAGAGCCCGCGGCTTTTCACACACTCACGAGGCTGCTACCGTACGACTGTGTGTGTGTTCGATAGAGCGTTAGGACCCACAGACTCGCATTACAAGACAACGAGGATGCCCATGTACGGCGGTGGCGGCTACGGCCAGCAGAAGCACGGGCTCATGGCTGACGACGATGACGACGAGGACCTCTATGAGGGCTTCAACTTCAGCATCGACCTCGCGCCACCGCAGACGGCCTCGAACGCCAACGGCGGCTACCAAAGCTCGTCCTACGGCGGAGGCGCGCCGCCCTCGCGCGGCGGCTACAACCCTCCAGGCACAGCGTTCAGGTGCGTACTAGCGAGCGTTGCATGTTCTTTGTAGCTATGTGAGGTGGAGATCTTCAAGTGACCTCCTGGGAACTAATCTCCTCGTGTGAACCTTGCAATTTGTAGAGCTCCACCGTCTCAGATGGGACGCCAGGTCCCAGCCTCTCGCATGGGCACCGCACAGCAAGGCGCCGGTGAAGCGCGGCCCATGACGTCGGTCTCTGGAGCGGGCTTCTCGGTAAGAAGGCAACTGGGTGACAAAAAGCTTCAAGGCTTTGGATGAGACTCTCCACTAACAAATATTCGTATCCTCGCAGTCCAATCCGCGGACCGCAAACGGCCAGCGTGTGTTCGATCCACTGGGCGAGTCGCGCAAGGGTGGTGCGGCGCCAGCGCTCGTCGAGAAGACCGAGAACTCACCGAAAGAGACGGCGAAAGAGCTCGAGAAGGCCGTGAACTCGCTCATTGAGCAGTCGGCCGACGCGATCCAGAAGCATCAGTACGAGGAAGCGTTGCACTTTGCCAAGGACGCTGGACGGAAAGAGCGCGCGTTCAACAAGCACTGCGAGCAGCACGCGCTCACGGACTTGCTCAACATCGATCTCACGTACGCCGTGTTCTTCAACTTGGCGAACGCGTACCACCTCAACGGGCTCTGGAAGGAGGCGATCCAGTCGTACACGCCGATCGTGAAGAACAAGCAGTACGCCCACGGCGGTCGACTGCGTGTAAACATGGGCAACATCTACTTTGAGCAGCAGCAGTTCCCGACGGCCATCCGCATGTACCGCATGGCGCTCGACCAGATCCCGAACACGAGCAAGGAGATCCGGTACAAGATCAAGCGCAACATCGGCGCGGCGCAGATCAAGCTGGGCCACTACCAGGACGCCGCGGCGACTTTCGAGGACATCATGGAGGGCAACGCAGACTTCCAGTCGGGCTTCAACCTCATCATCTGCTACTATGCCATCGGTGAGCACGAGAAGATGCGGCGCGGCTTCACGAGCCTCATCAGTATCCCCATGGAGGGGCTCTCCGACGAGGACGAGGACGCGGACGCGGACGCGCTGCTGGCCAACGAGTTCAAGGGCGGTGGCCGCGAAGACCTGGACGGGGCCAACGACAGACACACGTCGTCCAAGGACCACCTACACAATCTTAAGGCCGACGGACTCAAGGCCGAGATCCGCGCGCGGCGGAAGAAAGCGACCGAGTACATCCTCATCGCAGCCAAGCTGTGCGCACCGGCGCTCGACAAGAAGGACTGGCTCGCCGGCTACACGTGGGTCATCGACGCGCTCAAGCAAGAGAGCCACGAGCACCTGGCGAGCGAGGTGGAGATCTGCAAGGCGCACTGCTTTCTGAAGCAGAAGGAGTTTGAAAAAGCCATCGAGGTGCTCAAGAGCTTTGAGAAGAAGGACCAAGTGCACAAAGCCATGGCGGCAACGAACCTGAGCTACCTCTACTTCATCGAGGGCGACACGAACCAGGCGGACAAGTACGCGTCCATGGCCGTGCGCCACCAGCGGTACAACGCCAAGGCGCTCGTAAACAAGGGCAACTGCCTGTACGTGAAGAACGAGTGCGAGCGCGCCAAGGAGCTCTTCCTCGAGGCCATTGGCGTCGAGGCCGACTGCATCGAGGCGATCTACAACCTCGGGCTCGTCAACATCAAGATGAACGTACTCAATGAGGCGCTCCAGGCCTTTGAGAAGCTCCACAGCATCGTGCCCAGCAACGTCGAGGTGCTTTACCAGATCGCGAGTCTGCACGACATGATGGGTAACTACCGGAGCGCCGCCAAGTGGTTCAACATCCTCATCTCGTGCTTCGGCGGAGGTGGCTCTGGGGACAAGCCCGAGAAGAACGGCAAGCACCAGCACCCATCCAAGAACGTGGCCGACCCAGGCGTGTTTGCACGCCTGGGCCAGATCTTCAACAAGGACGACGACGAGACCCAGGCGTTCCACTATCACTTGGAGTCTTACCGATACTTCCCGATCAACCTCGACGTGATCTCGTGGCTCGGCGTCTGGTACGTCAAAAGCGAGCTGTATGAGAAGGCGATCCAGTTCTTCGAGCGCGCGAGCCAGATCCAGCCGACTGAGGTCAAGTGGCGGCTCATGGTCACGAGTTGCTACCGCCGTATGGGCGCCTACCAGAAGGCCATGGTGCTCTACGAGCAGATCCACCAGGACTACCCAGAGAACCTCGAGTGCTTGCGGTACCTGGTGGCGATCTGCAAGGACCTCGGCCAGCGCTGCGACGGCTTCCAGGCTAAGCTCGCCAAGCTTGAGCGCGAGAGCGCGGCCACGATCAAGATGCAATCTCAGCAGTCGCAACAACAATCTCAGCAGCACAGCATGGTCGCCAGCCAGTCGAATCGGAGCGTGGGTTCAGCGCGCTCGGACGACGGCAGCGACGATCTGCGTGGTGGTGGGTACTCGCAGCAGCAACAGCAGCAGCAGCAACAACAGTATCAGCAGCGCAATGATTTGAGTGGTAATGGAGCACCAGGGTACACGTCGTCTCCGAGGGACCAGGCGATGTACTCGCGACAACAGCGAGAAGACGACGACGAGATCCCCAGCGAGCACTCTGTGGCGGCGCCGCCGCGAGCCTCGTCCTACGAGAGGCCCGTGGCTCAACACCAGCAGCCTCAGCAGCCTGTGGCGGCAGGCCACAAGACTGCGCGGGGCAAGGCCGAAGGTACCACCACTACGACTCATGAACTTGCTTGCTGCACTGAACTGGCGTACGGACTCACTTTGTCTTGCTCATGTGGCAACAGCAGATGTCGATGACTGGGGCGACGCCGACGTGGGGAACCTCCTGGGCGACTAAGCCACTGCCGAACGACGTGGCTTGTAGTGATAAGACAGACAGACAGACCTACTCTATCCATTCCTTACTTGAAACCCTGTAATGAAGACACCACCACCAATGTTACAAGCCACAAGTTTCCATAAGCAGACACATACCTTAATACTCATAGACAAATCCATAACTCAGTAGCCCACAGATCTGTTTAGGCCATGGCGTGGACGAGCAGCACAAAGGCGAGGATGAGGAGCGAGGGCACCCAGGACTTGAGGAACCCGACGGCGTCCACGTAGTGGCCGCAGAAGAAGAGCCAGAAGCAGAGCATGGTCATGTTCCAGCGCTTGATGCCCGCGTACTGGAAGCTCTCGAGACACACGGCCACGTGCGAGTGGCAGTTGTCGCAGCTATACAGACACCTGCAAGTTAGCTCTACCCGCAGAGATGCCCTAAACGAAGAGCTCAATGCAGCATCAAAGAGCGAACGCACCAGAGGTTGTGCATGCGCGTCTCGTAGACGGCACAGCCCTTGGCCACGGCGTCGTCCCACTTGCTCGCCTGCTCCGGCGCCACGCGGCACTGCACGTAGCGCGTAGGGATGCCGAATGCGAAGCTATCGCGGCCGATCGTGTACGGCCCAGCAAAGTCGTAGATCACTCTATACAACCGCGACAACAGCATCAGCCAGGCTGTAGGCCACACACACACTACTGTGCATTGTATGTAGTCTATCCACCAGCTACGCAACCACGCGCACGTACCCGTCCGAGGTGGCAATGCCCAGGTGGCCGATGAACGGCAGTAGCCACGTGAGCACGGGGATCGGCGACCACACGATGCAGAACGGGAAGCGGTTCTTCTTGGCGTCCACGGGCGGTAGCTGCAGCTTTTGAGTCTTATCTGCGAGAAGCTGTTCTACATCCTGCGCGTCTGCAGCGCGCATGTCGAGCGCCAGCGCGTCCTGCTGCTTCGTCGTCGTCGCGGTGGCACCTTCCATTTTCTTTTCGATTCGGCTCAGTGTTGTTTGTCCGATGCGGATGTAAGCTGATGCTGCAGATCTAGCAAAATAGACTATTGTGAAGTGCTATTATTTGCGTATTTATTTATCATTATTCTGGATTTAATAACTGCGATACGTAGTATTGAATTTATAACAAACACCATGCTCAAACGTTTATGCGAACTGCCACCATGGACACCATCGTCCGTCCTGCTTCCTCCGCACGACGACACTTCTCTCACACGCTCACACGCTCACACGGACGCGCGACCCGGACGCGGCTGCTGGCTCTGCGAGCCTCTGATACCGCCCTTGCCGTTGTCGTTCGCGTCCACGCCGTGGTAGCGGTCGGCCGGGTGGTGGAAGCCACCGGCGTCCATCAAGATCGGCTCCCCGGTGCCCGTGGTCGAGAGGTCCTCGAGTCTGACGATATTGCGGACCTCCTCGACCTCTACGTCCATGAGCGGGTGCGGCAGCAGATCCCCGTTGTTGCTGATGCTCATACCGAGCTCAAAGGTGCGCAAATTTGCCTCCGTGAGCACAAACTGCTCCTCCTGCTCTTCGAGGAGCATCGGGTGCGGCAGCTGTTGGCTCGACCGTTTAGTCAGCGTGCTCTGGGTGCTCTGTGTGAACGTGGACGACATGCCCGTGCCCCTGCGGTGGATGCTCGCTGGCGGGAGCCCGCGGTGCTTGGAGAGCCGCTCGTTGCCCTCGTACTCACTCTGCTGCTGGTGGTGGCTCTCGTAGTTGCTCTCGGACGTCGACGCGCTCGAGTGTTGTTCCGAGCCGAGGTGGTGCGCCAGCACGGGCCGGTTCGACACCTCGGTCACACAGAGCATGCAGAACTGCTCCGTAAGGACCTTCTTCGTGTGCCAGTCGAGCTTGAAGATCTTGCGGCGCGACGCGCAGCCCTTGCAGATGCGCTGCCGGCAGCCGGCGCACGACCGGAGCTTGTCAAAGTACCTGGGCCGCTGGTGGCAGTTGTCACACGCGCCGCTATATAAATAGAAAACAACAAAAGTGTCCACGTCAGTCAGACAAGATTGTCCACATTAACACTATCAGCCTCCAAAGCCAGTAGGAAGGACAACAAACGTACCTGACGGAGATCGTGCCGGACGTGGCGCGCGCCATGAGCTGCGTGAGCTTCTTGGCCTCGGCACACTGCGGCGTGCGCACGACATTCATCCAGATACCAGCGACGCCGTAGTCCGCGAGCCGCTGCGCCACGAGGCCGTTCGCATAGAACTCGCCCCAGAGGAAGCACTCGACGACGTTGTTGCGGCGGCGGTAGAGATAACACGTGGACGTGTAGGCGCGGCGGATGTTCTTGATGCAGTCCGCGGGCCACTCGGGGCGGTTAATCGACTGCAGGATGTGATACGCGATCTCGTTGCCCTGCGCGTCGGTCGTCGCGCCCATGCGCTCGTACGTGAGCAGGTCGCGCGACTTGACGACCGCACCGCCGAACGGCGTCTTGGCCGCGAACCACTTGATGCCGGCGAAGCGGTACGGCGCCTCGGGCGCGCGGCTCTCGCACACGTGGAAGACGCCGCCGTCGAGGAACTTGTACTTGATGAGCGCCTTGACGGCGCGCAGGTCATCAGTGGTGTCGCAGTAGAGGCCGTCCATGACCTCTTCGACCGTGCCCGGGATGAGACCCGTGCCCATCATGAGCGTCACGCGCGGGTTCCCGATGCCTTGCAGGTTGCGGTAGATACTCATCTGTTTGCGCTTGCGCACGAGCGCCCAGTTGTCCTTGTTCACCTGGCCGTGGAAGTTGGCGTACTCGCGCAGTGTGCGCTCGAGCACGCGGCCGACGGTCACGTCGTAGTGGATCTGCTCCTCCTTCGTTAGGTGGATCGTCGGGAAGAGCTGCGTCGTCCCACGCCAGGACGACGACGACGAGTGGCGCAGTCCGCTGTCGCCTTCCATGCCGGCGTCGCCAAGCGACTCGCGGTTCTGGCTCATCGTGAATGGGATGAAATGGAGATACGAGCGGCTGCTGCGTGGGGCGTGGTGTTTGACTTGCGCTTCGCACGAAATTTGCGATTCTGAGCAGCTGACCGAGGCAGCGATGGGATGAATGGGTGGGCGCTTTGTACGACGCGACACTCGCGTAGCGTAGCGAAGAAGACGATCCCTCACGCGCGCATGAAGTGTTTGACGCGCGAGCCACAAACGTTGACCTGACAAGCAGACAACTTCACCTGATCGCTCTTGATTGATTTGATGAACAACAATAGTGACCTGAGCTTGTTTATGCGAAAATTCAATACAAATACCCAATTAACATGCGAATTGTTTGAATTGTGTTATGTCATTAAAACAAGGAAACGAATATACAAGGGATACGAAATATGGGTTCCTGCACCTGCCCGCTGAGAGCACACGAAGAATGGAGGACATCACTCCGCTTTGCTGTCGACTATAGACAGCAAAAAGAAGCTGAATGCGCTACTGACCGTATGCGGGGAGGAG
>JAASGT010001101.1:0-11300 GCA_023334315.1 Globisporangium alternatum | reverse complement strand
TGAGTAAAACCTCGCTCCTACATATAAAACCTACAATGCTGATATATAAAACCTTGGGTACTCTGAGGTTCAACCCATAGACCTTGGACTTGAAGTCTTGTGGAAAGTTCCTCGCGATGTGATTGGCTCGCGCCACTCACATGAACATGGCTGTCGCGTCGGCCGCGTCACCAGTCCAGTTCCCTAAGAGCAGGAACCATCATTTCGCACATGATTGTGACCAGTGGTGATTACTCCATAATGCACCAACTGTCTGTGCCGGAATGGTCAGTGACATCATCCAATGACGTCACCAGTGCACATGGGTATCGGCGATATTACCGGTATCCGACCGGTAATGGTTACCCATGGTGCACTATGAAGTGATGTGTACCACACAATCTACCTCCATGTAATGACCACGAGGGCCCATTACACCTCCACTGTGGCGACTGAAGAACGATTGTTTTTCGTCGTGAAGATGATGCCAGTAGCTCTGGAGACTGTCTGGGCCGTCCAAGTTGACATTCTTCTCGTCGGAGAAGATGATTTTGCACCAGTGAGTCCCCCTCTTGAGCATTATCTTCGCCCAGTCGACACGATTGTTTAGGTGGGCGGGTGTCAGTGCTGGGCGTGATTACGCTTCACGTACTTGAACAAATCATTTCGCTGAAGCTTTCTATGCGTAGTGCGGACGCTTGCGGTTAGCTGAAGCGACAATAGGAGCTTCTTGGCGCTGTTACCGGTCTTCCTAGCCTCGTCGAAGAAGCGGTGGTGATCGCGATCGTTGAGGTCCCAAGCTCTTCCAGGCTTGTACTTGGTCCCATACGCAGCTGGATCACGCAAGAAGTTGCTCGCGACCTTTGCTGAGCAATTGGCGCGTCTGGCAATCTCGCGGTGGCTCATGTTGGACTCGTCGAAGGCAAGGATTTGCCTTGTCTCGATGTCGGTGAGGGGCAGGCCTTTGCCCATGATGGTGGGCTCGAAAATTGCAAAATGAGTGGCCTATGAGCACTTGGATGTTGTTTTCTGTGTTTGATTATGTTTATGTTCCTTTAGTTGGTCGTAAACAACTGTTTGTGTGAGTAACAGCGCACTTTTTTGATGTGCGGCTAACCAAATGGCGCATTTTGTGTGGTGTGGGTTTTGGGGTTTTAGATCATTTTGGAGTCAAAAGTTTGTCCTCATAAAGTTAGCGCGGTTGCGATCGCCTTTTTGGAATTTTGAACAGTGACCTACAGACATCCTTCAAAATACCGTTCGGAAAACATATGGCATTTTGTATAAAATAATAGAGGATAAAAATGGATGCAGGGATTAAGGATTAGAGGGATACTTCTCGTTTTGAAATTAAACGCAGACTTGGCTCCTACAAACTGCAGCTCTGCATCTGGTCGATGAGCTCATACATCTCCTCGTCGAGTATGCGTGTATGGCGCCAGCAGTTCGCGATGGAAGCACTTGACACGTGCTGCCAAGCCTCTTCTGCCCAACGCATCGCCTCGAGCACGTCTGCGCTGTGAAGACTGTCCACCTCACTTTCGATACTCGCCATGTTACCAGCACTGCGCTCGATCAGCTCGTCGAGTTTGCCGACCACGCGCCTTAGCTGCAGCTCGCGGATCTTCGTCTTGAACATCTGTATCACGCCCGCGTCTTGAGGCTGCAGGTGTGACGTGGTGTTGGGGGGAAGCATTTTGATCTCGACGTGCGAGAGCGTTGTGTTGAGACGATGAGAGGACACGTTGTCCAGAAGAAGCAACACGCGCCGTCCTTCGTTCTTCATGTCTTCATTGAACCGCTTTATCCACTCCTCGAAGATGCGGCTATTCATCCAGCCTTTAGGCGAGCTCGCATACTGTAGCCCGAGCTCGTCGCTCGATCTGCCGAGGAAGCAACGCGGCTGGCGTGCCGCACCGACGAACAGTAGTGGCGGCCGTATGCTGCCGTCGGCGTTGCTTGTCAGTGCGACTGTGATTCGCTTCTTGGACAGCTTTCTCCCGGGCATGCTAGCAGCAGACACAGATTTGTCGGAGACAGCGCAATAGTAAAACGCTGTCTCATCCATGTTAAATATGTCGCGCTTTGCATACCCGAGCGTTGCCTTCCGTAACTCCTCTCGCCCGCTCGCCACCGCTGCCGTCTTTACAGAGCCCGCTTCTCCGTGCACGCGCCGCGACTTGAGCTCGTGCCGGGACTGGAAGCGATAGAGCCAACCCTTGCCAAAGCGCATCGCCGCGAGATTCGCCGCTGCACCGGCGTCGAGCGTGGGTAGAAGCTTGCGCCTGATCTTTTCCGCCTTGTACATGATCGTTGCGCCGGTCACAACAGCTAGCTTCAGCGCCTCGCAACGCCGAACCCAAGTGACAAGTGCCGCCTCGACGAGAGGAAATCTGGCCACGTGCGATGACTTGCGTGTTGCTGGCAGCGTGATGGAGCGCTGTGTGTCGTCCTTAAGTGTGTCGGCGAGCGTCGACTTGGCGAGAGGGTGGTGTAGGCGGAACGCTGCTGCAGCCCACTCAGAGCTCGCGTCGTGTGAGCTCAGGGTGCGCTGCATGGTGTGCGCGTAGCAGGCGCTTCTGCTCGAGCGTCAAGCGGACACGCATTGTTGCCATGCGCTAGTTTTCCGGAATGACCTTGCTGTCACTGAATTTTGACTCGCACAGCAAATTCAATCGCTTTGGAGAGGGTAATCGATTTTGACAGTGACCGGTATTTTGAAGGATGCCTGTACAAAAAAAATGATTCACAAAATTGAAGTGCAGCTAACCAATTGGCGCGCACTGTGTAACCGAGTATCTCGTTTAACAGGCTGCAAAATTTAGTATTGGAATTGCCTATTGTTCAATCGTGCAAAAAGCATGGTGCCTCTTAAAGCAGACTTGGGTTTTATATTATAGATGTTCTCTTAAAAGGGCAGCGCGTATTCAAATAGTAAACTTGATTATCTTTTCAAACCGATCAACTACAAGCTGGATTTGATCATTTCAGTTAGTCTTCAGGTAGTGAACTGAAAAGAGCAAGTGCGAGCGGTTTGTAGGTTCGGATGAACGCCGGGAAAGGATGCTCGCCTAATTGAATGGAGATGAAGCGAAGACCACGTGAAGGGCGAGAAAACGACGACCAAGTAAGCCTTTGCTTTGCGTTGTTTGGCACTGAGGATTATGGAAATTAGGCACATGACGGGCGTGGGGAAGCCAGCACTACACAATCACTACACAATCCAAGCCGAAACCTAGAAAACTCGGACTTGCGGTGGAGGGGTGCCAGTAGCTCCGCTGCGCACGTACACGGTCTGCGGAATGCGAAGGTGTTTGGTCCAACTACTACCCTGTGCTTCATTGAACGCCAGAAAGTCAATGGCAAAATCGGTCCGCTGGCCCTCCGGTGTCCTATACGCCGCTCAGTCGCCGATCCGTGCCTTCGGCACCGTGCAGACTCGGTGGAGCTTCTGACTACACTACTCCGTCGACTCTCGTTGTCGCCATTCCGTCCCCAGTCCGGTGGCAATAACTCACGAAGGTAGACATGGCAACAATGACAAGAAGCCCACATTCAGTTCATCGTAAAATGGTGAGCTGACGCTGCGAAGTGAAGTGTCAGTACAGTACCCTCTTCTCCAGGTCGGGCTGCACTCGATCTGTCGAATAAAGCAGCCCCCTGGCATCACGTGGCAAACCAGCGACTCTTAACAGCTCTCGAACGCACTTTCTCAGGTTGGCACGCTCATTCTTTACTTGCTGCTTGTGGCGCAGACGAGATGTGTAAGAGATCCCGACTGATTGGTCGCAGGGTTCCGAACCGAGAGTTTACCGAGCTCGGGGATACGACAGCGAGTAATACCTCTATTATAGAACCACGCATTTCCACAAGCCAGTCTCGTTGCTTGGTGTCTTTTGCAAGCGTGTGTGTTGCATTCCGCGTCATACCACCAGTAGTGATCACTGAGGCTGTGAACATCCTTATCATGCTAACGCTCTGGTCTGTTGACCACAAGTCCAGCTGCGACCCCTGAAGAGCTCTCAGCTCTTCAGCTGAATACGTAAGCGTCATACCACCAGTAGTGCTGATCACAAGTACAGCTGCGACCCCCTGAAGAGCTCTCAGCTTCAGCTGAATGCGCAAGCGACTATCGATAGATCGTGGTCTCGAGATCAGGTGCTCTTTGTGATATGATCCCACCGAGCTGGTCTCGTGTGTCCAAGCTGAGGCTCTGATTGGTGTGTTTGCTCGAACAGATGGCTTGTCTCTACAGCTTACAAGAGACAGAGGCAGCAGCCAGCGATCTGAAAGGATCGCGCGGCGTCGCGTTTCATTCCGAAATGTGCAGGTGTACCTCGGTTGCTGTATTACCTCTTACGGCCAAATGGACAAGCGTGTGTGCTGATGGAGATGTTGGCTACCCCATCCTGATCACCGGATCATGCTTTCAAATGACTCGGGTGGGCGCGAGCTCAGGATTGGCTGCGTTCGCTCATCAAACTGGATAGAGCCGGGCGGCGGAGCGTTTGGATCCTGCTGCTGTGCCCTTTGGAGCTCTAGGGGGTCGCCGTCATGACCGCAGCTTCGCTTCGTCAGCTGAACCAAATGGATGCTTCAGTCCATAGTTTACCAGGCAACTTGCTTCGCCCAAGCTCTCACTCATTCTACAATTCGCAGCCAACGCCACAAGCAGCACTCCTCCTCCAGACCGACCTCCATCCCTCACATTGCAGCGCTCTGGAGCATCTCACCATGGACGCCAAGCTCGGAGTGATCGAGCGCATCTCGTACATCTCATCGGCGACTCGCGACAAGACCAAGGAGAATGGCGACTACACCGGCGCCAAGACTCCAAATGACGACATCGAGGGCGGTGCGCTTCGTGAAGGTGGCGCACCGAACATCTGGGGCAAAGAGTACGTCGGCATCCTCATCCAGTACGCGGCCGTCGGACTCATCTACGGTACGCTCCCCGGCACGGTCTACCCGTTCCTGAACAACTACCTCCACATGGAAGGCACGCAGGTCGTCTCGGCACGCGTGCTGCTCACGTTCCCGTGGTCGTTCAAGTTCGTGTATGGCATCTTGTCCGACTGCTTCCCGATCTTCGGCTACCGTCGCCGTCCGTTCATGATCCTCGGCTGGACTGTCTGCTTCCTCATGCTGCTCATCATGGCGTTCATGAAGGTCGGCAAGCCGTACTACCTTGAGCGCAAGTACTCGGACTTGGTGGCGTCGAAAATCCCAGCCGACAAACAGTCCGAGTACTTCAACCTGGACGCCCCCGACACCGGTGGCAAGTTCATCGTCATGATGATGCTCGCCGCTGTCGGCTACGTCGGTGCCGATGTTGCCGCCGACGCTGTTGTAGTGGAACTCGCCCAGCGTGAGCCAGAGGCTGTGCGCGGCACGACTCAGACCACCATCTATCTCATGCGCACGATCTTCGTCACGATCTCCAACATCCTGACAGGCTTCGCGTTCAACGGCGAGGACTACGGCGGCGACTTCGACTTCTCCATCAGCTTCCCGCAGCTCATGCTCATCCTGGCAATCTGCTGCCTGCCAGTCATCCCGGCCACGTGGTTCTTCATCAAAGAAGAGAAACACCCGGGTGTGATCTTCAAGGACTACATCCTCGAGTTCTGGGAGCTGCTCAAGCTGCGCCCGTTCTACCAGGTCATTGCGTACAAGTTCTTCTCGGGCATCTTCGAGAACTTCACTATCACCGCGTCCGACCCGATGCAGGAGACGTGGGCTAAGGCCACGCCGCTCAACGACCGCATCCTCTCCATCGTCGGCTACGTCATCTACGCGCTCACGCTGTTTTGCACGGGCAAGTATGGTCTCCACTGGAACTGGCGATGGATGCACCTGTACACGGTCGTGGCGGTGACTGTATTGGATGCGATTGTTACGTTCCTCACGACCTGGGACGTCGTCCGCAACCAGTGGTTCTGGCTCGGTGTGCCAGTGGTGGAGAACCTGCCAAGCGGCGTCGGCTTCATCATCTCGACCTACGTTGCCGTGGAGCTCGCTGGCGAAGGCAACGAGGGAGTGGTGTACGGCCTCATGACCACGGTTGGTAACCTCTCGGGTCCGTTCGCGAGCACCATCACCAAGAACGTCGATGCCGGATTCAAGGTCACAAGTGACGACATTGCGCTCGACACGCACGAGGTACGCATGGATGTGACGTACATTCTAATCATCCGCTACACGGTGAACCTGCTTGGTCTGTGCTTCCTGCCACTGCTGCCGTCGCAGAAGACTGAGACGCAGGCGCTCAAGCGCGCCGGTGGCAAGAGCTCGATCATGGCTGCGCTCACGATCTTCTACGTCATCTTCGCGCTCTGCTGGTCGGTCATGGTGAACATCCTCTCGATCTACCCGTCGACCAAGTGCTTGAAGCTCGTCGGTGGCAAGGGCTGCTAGAGAGAAGCGCTTTTCTGATCCGAGCATGTTCTCGATTGGTTCTCCTGTGTCCGGACAAGCTCTGTGAGATGCAGGAAGACGACTGGAGGTCCGCTCGACTGGTCTGTCGTGATCCATGCAAAACCTGGCAGTTTGTGTTTCCAAGTTTGCATGTTGGATCATCTCTTGTTGTGAATACAAGTATTCGATTGGTCCATCTTCGCTTGCCTTGAATCAAAGTCCGCCTATAGGAATGTCAGAATCCTGTCAGTATTAGCATCTCATCAGATCACAATCCGCTACACAGCATACCTTGGCGACGTCACTCTTGGAAGACATGACCGCTTCGCGAGTGCGATTGACTGTCGCACACGGGCGGCATCTTGAGAATCCATGGGCACTTGGCGGTGTCACGAGACAGGTCTTGTACGGGGCACACGCAAGAGCGACAGTGAGTAAGTGAATCGAAACACTCCACGCGCTCGATCACCTAATGTCTCCTCTTTCCGCTCCGGCACTTTGGCGACAAATCTGCAAGCGGTGTGGAGCACGAAAGGACAACCCACCATTAGCTAGATGCAAAGCACAAAGCAGCCCAGCTCCTTCGTGGGCGACGCAGCTCGCTCTAGGTGCGGCGTCATCGCGATCTTCTTGCACTGTGGTCAAGGATGTGTTGTTTGGCTCCTTGTTTGTTCACGCTGTTGGTGGCGCTTCAAGACCTCGAGCGCTGTTTTTGTGTGAGGTAGCCATCCGGAAATATGGATTAGGCGTGCGCAATTTAAGAGCAGAATTTATGAGGCGTGCGCAATTTATGAGCAGAATTTATGAGGCGTGCGCAATTTATTCGATAAGTTTATGAGGTGTGACCAATTTATGAGGTGTTTTACCTCATAAATTGCGCACGCCTCATAAATTCTGCTCATAAATTGCGCACGCCTCATAAATTGCCTCTTAAATTGCGCACGCCTCCTTTAAAGTACAATAAACCTCTTTTTTCGTCAGCCAATACTTTCGTGGCAACCTGAACGAGAGACCCACTTTTCCTTCTTTTGGGCATCCACCTTAATTGTTTTGGGATCTCCCGCGCAACGCGTAGCAAAACGATATATCAGGAGATATATCAGGGGAGCTGTGCGCTTGGATTCTGCAGTCGCCTCGAACCCATCCTGACCATGGCCACCAGATCGCTTGCGTCCGCCGCATCCAAGAAGTTACGCTTCTTCGTGTGTGCATTTCTTCTGCCATTTTGTGCTGATGCCCATTTGCACACAGAGAACGAAAACACAGTATGATACTTTGTGATTCCTCATCAACCTTCTGCGCGCTGGACAAAGCGACGACGACGATACAACCTGTTGCGTCTGTTGTCGGTGCACTTCACTCACTTCGTAAAGCGAACGAGCACCGTCTTCTTGACGATACGAGTTCGAAGAAGACGCTCTTTATCAGCGAATGCAGCTGTGGTGATCATCATTAGCACAAGCGAGCGAGCGCTTCTGCGGTACGTGCTGTTGGCTCATACACACATCACAAATAAGTTTGCATTCTCGCAGGAATTAAGAATGCGAGTGAGCGAACATCATGACAAAGCAAGCTCGTTGCGAAAGCTGACTGACTGAGTGCACGTCAACCGGTAATGCGTGGAGCCACACTCTCTGCATGCGTCACCCAACAACCAGCAACTTGATTGCACACGGTTCTGCGCACGCAGCAGCTTCAAGCCTAACGCCGTCATTCACTCGTTTTCAGACGCAAGCCAACGAACGAAACGCGCAGTCAAAGCGCACACGCACCAAAGATGTGTCGAATCAACCTGATTGGATGAACTTCCTCTTTACGGGAATAACGGGTCTTAATTCTTAGCTGTGGACGAGCATAATCAGCTCGGGAGGTCCGCTTGACTGGGAGTTTGATACAGGCGTGTTGCTGTCGTAAAAATTAATCGTCTACAGTGTCCGCCTCACGCGGAGAAACTGCTGGTCATCGGCGGTAGCTGTGCGTGTTTCTCATCCGGATCTGGAAAATGCTCATGACAGTGGATGTCTGAGTACTAGTGCAATTGTCTGGGGGCATGCCGCGCAATTCGCGAGCGTAAAGCAGTTAGCGCTTCCTGACCGATCCTAATCTCCTCAAAATTAACTGCTGCGGGATTATAATAATTCTTCGAAGGGAGGTCCATCACTTCTTCGTTGCCCATCCCCACGCATGGGATATCAGGTCAGCCGCTTCAACGAGTCGCGACTTTGCTGATGTGGGCGCGAGACCTCTCGAACATGATACACTTCACGAATATTCACAGTTCAACCACCCTCTTCCATACAAACACACAAAATATGTCCTGCTATGAATGATATACTTTCCGAATCGCTGACTGTTCTGGCGCCATTCCAGTCGTCAAGAGACTGTCGACGCCAGCGTAGACGAGCGTCCAATTGGTCTTCGGGCGCTTACCATCTGGTTGATCCAGAAACGCGACTAATCACCGTCGTTTGCATCATGGGGATCCGCTCCTGGAAGTACGACCTCCCTATATGGTTCAACTCCATGTGCATACAAAATACACGTAGCACAGCCATTGAGCTTCGTTCCCGAGCAGCTTCTACTGTTTGTGTGGAGGCCATCCATAGCACCTTAACATGCATTAGCATAGCCTGTAGCTGAGATATGCATGTCAAAGTGAGCTCGGCGTAAGGCACAAGTTTACAAGTCTATATGTTTGAGAAGGTGTCAACAACTACTGTATTAAAACGCTTTGATCTGCACGTATAATGAATGCGAGGGTATGACGACAAGATGCGTATTCTTCCACGCAGTATATTTTTTGACAAACGCGGCATTTCGCGGTCTATGACATGACTATGCTTCTGCTTTATCATGCAGAATCCATTGTGCCTGCATCAGTAACTGGAAGCAACAACGGTGATGAATGTATCGGACGAGAAGTCAACGCTAAAAGTCTGGACCTGAACACTTTACGACGGCAATGAGCAAGGCATGTACAACAACGCAACCGGGGCAACGAGGATGTGGTGTGAGGTCTTATGAGATGGCACCCATGCTGGTAGCAGTCAGCAACTTAAGTCGCCAAAACCGTCATTTGAGGTTACGAATTGACGCTCGAGACTTGCTACGAAACACTAGCATGTTTCTTTGCAGAGGCATCGCTGATGGCAAAAAGAATCGCGCGTGTTTCTTTTTGCATCTATCTATCGTGAGCGGTATTTGACGCTCTTTCGAGCACAGACTTTGCATTACTTTCGTTGTGAGAAAGCTCCCTCAGAAGGAAGGAATGATAGCGCTCCTTCCTTCGGGCAACAGTTATACTACGTGTTTGTATGCCACAAATGTGTTACATGTTGTATGAGGCCGAATTGCCAAGAAAATGGATCACGCATGAATAATTTCTATAGGGTAAGGGTTATTCGTCGTAGGTATCCATGTGGGAAGGTTCAACCCTGTCGCTCTGCGGTGGTGCGAAGGCAAGAGGCACTCACTCTCTCTGTGGTGCGGAGGCAAGAAGGAGCGTGTCTCCGCTCTCCTCGCTCATTCTCCAATCTGCGGCCCAGCACTCAAGCGCTCGCTCCCCAGCTCCAAGAACTTGAGAAGCCATGGCGTCCAAGATGGACCTTGTCGAGCGCGTCTCGTACATCTCGTCGGCCACCAAGGGCAAGGAAGACGGCTACACCGGCGTCGCCACCCCCAGCGACATCGAAGGCGGTGCGCTCCGTGAAGGTGGCGCACCGAACATCTGGGGAAAGGAGTACGGTGGCATCCTGATCCAGTACATGGCGGTCGGACTCATCTACGGCACGCTCCCTGGTACTGTCTACCCGTTCCTGAACAACTACCTCCACATGGAAGGCACGCAGGTGGTTTCGGCGCGCGTGCTGCTCAATTTACCGTGGTCGTTCAAGGTCGTGTACGGCATCCTGTCAGACTGCTTCCCGATCTTCGGCTACCGTCGCCGTCCGTTCATGATGATCGGCTGGAGCGTCTGCTTCCTCATGCTGCTCATCATGGCGTGCATGAAGGCCGGCAAGCCGTACCTGATCAACCGCGCCGACGCGGAACTGGATCCAGATACGATTCCTGACGAGGAAAAGTACAAGTACTTCCGCGTTGACGTTCCGGACACCGGTGGCAAGTTCATCATCATGATGATGATGGCTGCCGTCGGCTACGTCGGTGCCGATGTCGCTGCTGACGCTGTTGTGGTCGAGCTCGCCCAGCGTGAGCCAGAGGCCGTGCGTGGCACGACCCAGACTACCATCTACATGATGCGCACGATCTTTGTGACGCTCTCGGGTATCCTGACCGGTTTTGCCTTCAACGGAGAGGACTACGGCGGCGACTTTGACTTCTCCATCAGCTTCCCACAGCTCATGCTCATCTTAGCGATCTGCTGCTTGCCAGTCATCCCGTGCACATGGTTCCTGATCAAGGAAGAGAAGCACCCTGGCTTGAACTTCAAGGACTATATTCATGAGTTCTGGCAGCTCATCCAGACGCGTCCGATGTACCAGGTCATCGCGTACAAGTTCTTCTCGGGCATCTTCGAGAACTTCACGGTCACGTGCGCCGACCCGATGCAAGAGAAGTGGGCCAAGGCCACTCCACTGAACGACCGCATCCTCTTGATCCTCGGTAACGCCATCTTCGCGCTCACGCTGTTTTGCACGGGCAAGTACGGTCTCCACTGGAACTGGCGATGGATGCACTTCATCACGGTCGTGGCGGTGACTGTGCTCGACGCCTTCGTGACCCTCATGACGACCTGGGATGTAGTCCGCAACCAGTGGTTCTGGCTTGGTGTGCCAGTGGTGGAGAACCTGCCAAGTGGTATCGGCTTCATCATTGCGACGTACGTGTCTGTCGAGCTCGCCGGTGAGGGTAACGAGGGCGCCGTGTACGGTCTCTTGACCACG
>JAASGT010001100.1:0-11321 GCA_023334315.1 Globisporangium alternatum | reverse complement strand
GATACATTGTAAAGCAAATCCTAACCTGAGAATAACCTGAGAATAGCCAATGGATCCGAATCTGGCCCAAAACTACCAGAAACAGCAAATGAATTAAGTATCGTATCCACATTTCCGCAACCAATTGTAAAATTTGTTGTTTTTATTAAATTTCATATTATGTTTTTATGAAATTTAGTTTTGAAAAGCGCGGGAAACAAAATGACTTGGCTTCAGTATTAACCAGGTTTTCGATACATTTCAAGGTAAATCCTAACATGACAAACTACCTAGAATAACAATTAAACACAAATGTTACCCTCATTTATGTTTTATAAATAACTTGGTTTTTGTATTAACCAGGTTTCCGATACAAATGGACGTGAGAACAAACGCGAAAGCCACTTATCCAAACACCCGAGGCGGAGGCAACAGACGATGGCGGACGCCGCCGACACGCGAGACCGTGATGCGAGCACACCCAGCCCGCCGCCACCGCCGCGGCTCGAGGCGCTCGGGGGTGGGCGACTCCTGACCCCCGTGACGCGCAAGGCCGACTCGATCGCCTCCCAGTTCCAGCGCGAGATTCTCGGCGAGCTCAACGCTTCAAAGACAACGACGCAGCTACGAATGGATGTCTCCGTTGGTGGTGCAGGTGTGGCTTCATATGTTGTACGATGGTATACAAACGTGCTCGTAGTGGTGTGTATGATGCTAATTCTATGGCGTTTTGCGTTGATTGATGGACAGTTGATGAAGGCTCGACAACGCGTGATGACATCGAGATCAGCACCCCCGAGACGTTCGCGACGAAGGCTGCCGATGCTACTACTGATGTGACGGAGGTCGTAGGTCGCGACGTGTTCGCACTCGATTCGTTGGAGCGCACGGCGACTGACGTGGCGCGGGAGATCAGTGCCGCTGGAGAGCAGGACGACGCTGAAACAGAGGATGAGGACGGAGGGAACGATGACGAAGAGGAGCAGAAGCAGGAGGAGAGCAACGCGCGTCCTGCGAGTACTGCAACGAACGCGACAGCAGCAGAAGCAGTAGCTTCGTTTGTGTCTCCACGAGCGACGCGTCGAACCACGTTGTCGCCTTCGAAGACCTCGCTGTTCATGAACAACAGCGATAGCAGCATCATCGACGACAGCGCCATCTCGAGACGCGACACCGTCTCCCCCGCGGCGCTAAAGAGTCTCCTGCAGAGTATTACTCTGAACGATGAGAACCCGACAGCCACGCGTGCTCGTCAGGAGAAAGCCGTATCGTCAGCAGCACCAGCACCAACAGTAGAGAACGACACAGCATCATCCGACAGCGACGGTGTGCACGACTACATTCGCGAGTACATGGGTGCGTCGAACCAGTTCTTGGAGTCGTCGTCAACTGTGCAGCAGACCCCCGAATCAGCACGCAGGACGAGAGCGATGAAGCGGAAGGAGCGCGAAGAGCGCACGCTCTCGCCCAGCGAAGCCCTGTCGATAACGCTGAACGACCTCACGCCACGCCGTTCGTCAGCAGAGAAGTCGAAAACGCCTGCCAAGAGAAGCCTGCTGTCGCCAGAGAGCAGCGGAACGGAGACGCTGCAGGAGGACACGCAGGAAGAAGAGGACACTGCTCCACGACGTCAGCTGCGCTCCAGCGAGAAGAAGAGTCGGCGGTCGACGCTCGAGCCGACGGATGCGGCGGATTTCCTCTCAGCCCTTCGTGAAGAGATGCAGGAAGACGCCAAGCACAAGTCTAGCTCAGGCTCAGCCTCAAAGGCCCAGGACAAGAGCAAGAGGCGGCAGACCATCGCGACGCATTTCGAGACGGATGTGTCTCCCGTGACCAGATCCAGAAGCCGACGAGCAACGGTTGACCCAAGCGACATCATCTCGATCGCCAGCGAAGCGCGTAGCAAGTCCCGAGACGAGGCGGCAATGGACGACGAAGGCAAGCAGACACGCAGAGAGACGCTCGAAGTGGAAGATCTATACGAAATCAACCCTGAGCTGCGCTCGACGCATCAGGCTACTGTTGCTAGTCGCAGTACTGCGATGGGTGTGGATGCTGAGGCGAACGGACTCGACTCCCAGTCGCGAAAGCGAAAGCAGGATCAACCAGTGATCGATGCTACCACGAGCTCCAGTCAAGCAGGAAAGAAACCTCGCAGTGACGACGACGACACTCACAGGGAGAGCCCACCACAGGACTCGCTCGTGTCGCGAAAGACCAAGGAAGCAGCTGGACTAACTCGTCCACAGAAGTCCCCCACGCCACGAAAGCCGCCTCGCAGTGTGACCAGTTTTGCTACCCAGGGCCGGGACCGAGAGGAGAATCCTAGCGGACGACAGAGCGTGCGTGGCGATGTTTCTGACCGCCAGTCGATCGTGGCGAAGTTCAGCTCCCCTGCCCAGTCCTCGAAGATAAAGACGCCGCTGAAGAGCATCTTGAGTGCGAAGAAACCCAAGGCGGGGCCGATCACGACGCCAAACAAGTCAGTAAACTTTGGTCCGTCTCAAGGCGCCGAGTTCAACCTCGGCTCACCGTCAACGTCTATGACTCCGATGCTAGCAAAGGACGCCAGACGAATGTTCCCACTTGACGGGATGAGCTCACCGCCGTCCCTGCAGGAGCTAGACGAAGAGGAAGAAGACGAGGAGACGTCGCTGAACACGTCGCTGCTTGACGAGGCGGATGCTATCGACTCGGACGACGCTGAGCAGAAGGAAGAACGCGATGATAACACAACGGAGATGGCAATCTCGAGACTGAGCTTCTCGACGAGCAACAAGTCGCCGGAAAATCGCCGCCGCTACAGCCTCCGAGGCGTGAGTCCGATGGACAATCAGGCAAACGCGCGACGCTGGCGGAGAAACAGCGCCAGTGCCGCGGTTCGTTCCCCGGTATCGGCGAGAAAGCTGAAAGGTATTGGTCCGTACGCGCTGCAATCACTGCCAGCGCCTCCTTCTGCGTCAAAGTCGAACTTCCTCGCCCAGACGAACGATGCTGAGCCGCAAGGACGAACGGCGTACGCTGACTCCTCAGCGTCATCTGATGCAGGTGAGGACATGGAGATCACCGGCGACTTCTCCGCTTTTGTCCAGGCAGGAGGCAACATGTTTGCCTCCAATAGCAAGGTTCCAGCCACCACGACCCCATCCTTTCGATTCCGCAGTCAGGTCCAGGAAACAAAGGAAAGCTCACCGTCTGAAGTCTCGCCCGTTGAGGATGAGACTGTGGAGCTCGGCAGTCTGGGCGATCTTGTCGCCGAGTCGGCCGCCTATGATGAATCCCACGAGGGTCGTGTCCAGCAGCAGTCGACTTCGCAGAAATCATCAAGTTTTGTCCAAGGCGAAGACGATTTGCAGGCACCGGCACTCGGAAGCCTCAGCGACCTGGCTCGCGAAGGCGAAGAGCAATCACCACGAACCAGCCGCCTGAGCAGCAGCACCATGCGCCGCTTCAATTCGCTCCACTACAGTCAACTCGACGACCAGGACATCACTCTCGACCCGATCATGGAAGAGGAGGAAGACGCCGCCAACTCGTCGGCTCCGAGCATGATGGACATGGAGACAAGCGAAGACGAGAGCGATGCCGAGTATGATGAGCGCCGCAAGTCGCTGGTCGTGAACCTGTCGTCAAAGTTCGAGCGCGTCGGATCGGGGACTCCAAAGTCGAGGACTGCACCGGAGAGCGAAGTGACCGCCGCAGATTTGGGTGCGAGAATACGATCGCCATCGCGTCAGTCGCCTCGGCGCAAGAGCGTGGTTCCAGCAGCACCACCCACGGTCCCGTTGATCTCGATGGAAGAGCTCTTGACCACTGCAGATCTTCAGACCGAGGTCCCGACCACGTCAGACGACCATTTCAGCGAGCTGTACTCTTCGAGTTCTACTGCTGGCTTCACAGTGGACGCTGTGAAGAGAGCATCAATCTCGAACGCCTGCAAGGACATTGTCAAGTGGCACATTGACGAGATCTCGTCGTGGTCGGCGGGTCTAACCGACGTCCTGGGATCACTGTTGAGTGAGAAAGCACCAGCGATGTTCAGTCCCGAGCTGTTTGACGAATCCGGCGTTGAAGCGGTGAAGGCGTTGCACAACTTGGAGACTGCCCGTGTGCAAAGCGGCCTGTGTCAGTGGCGAACGAAGATGGAGAGCGAGATTAGCGAGAAGCTCCAAGCGTCTGCGGGCGAGCTTGAGAAGGACGTGCGTACGCTGAAGCAGCGCATCGCCAAGGACACTGCGACGAGACAGAGCGAACTTGCTGCGCTTCAGGAACTGATCGATCGTGAGAAGCAGATGTCGGAGCTGCTCGACGCGATCGAAGAGCAGCAGTCGGTGCGCAATGAGTACGCGGCAACGGTTGACGTACTCGACACGCAGTGTGCGTCGCTGTCTCTCGAAGCCTCCGTACTGGAGGATCAGCTCCGTGTTGTGGAGAACTTGGCGGCGAACGGCAATCTCATCTCTGCCGAGGCAGCTGCTGAGCTGGAGCGTCAGGTACTGAACGTCGAAGAGGTCTCTGCGATCCAAGGAAGCCTGAGCATTTGGCGCATCGGTGTGGCGACGTCATCCCACCTCAAGTTGAGTGCTCAGTTCGACGACGTGGTCGTGCGTGTGGATCTGCAGGTCGACGTTGTCCTGAACGGCTCGGAGCTGAGCTCCAATGGCGGGTTCTCAACGGACGTGGCGTCCAGTGTGACCCTGAAGCGAAGACGGCGGAGCTCGTACCTTGCTGAAGCCGACAGCGACATCGTCCGACTGGTGCAGCAGAAGCTCTTCGACCCCGTGCAGCTCTCTCGCTTCATCCGTACGACCAACAGCTCCCAGCACGGTGACAACCAGCGCTTGGAGCGCCCGCGGCGCATTTGTGCGCTACTGCAGGAGCTCGAACGCTACGTGACGCTCTCGCACCGCTTCCTGCGCGAGCTGCGCCTGCTCTCGGCACAGTACGCGGTCGAGTTCATCGCCGAGGAATCGGTGCTCTGGGTGGAATTTTTGAACTTCACGCCACTCCGAGAGGCCAAGTTCGTCGTCGGCTTTGCGATCCTGGACGAGTTCCCGTTCTCGAATTTCGAGACCAGCGTGCACGTGGTGTACGGACCAGTACGTCGAATCTCATGCTGTTATTGTTTGTGGTGCCCAGAGACTTGTGAACTGACCGATTGTGGTTGCTGTGTGTTGCTTCGAGCAGGTTTCGCCTGACGACATCCGCGTGGAGATCGAGGCCGAGGCTGCCAAACAGAGCGAGTACGAGTACATCTCGCGCATCTGCGAGCGCCTGCGGAACGCGTTCATGAGTCGGTGATGATCCTTTTTTTGAAGTCGTTCGTTGTGGAACTGCTGACGTGTGTGATGAGTGTGAGTCTGTGGGCTGGACCTGTGGTCGACCGTTAGTGAGCCAGCCTGCAACACATGGACCCACCCACCCACCCATGTCAGCAGAGCAATCGAACTCTTATCTATTGTGAAGAAAGACAGCAAGCACAGCGCCGAAGCAAGATCGCTGCTGTACCATAATATATCAACAAGCCAACCAACCAGCCAGCGTGCCTGTCGTTCTCGCATGGAGCGCAATCAATCTGGTAACGTCACGCACTGTTTTCTGTCAAATGGGTTCAAAAAGTATCTTGTCTCGAAGCTCTTCGCCACGCTGTCTCTATTCGCTCGTTTGTACGCTCAATCAGCTAGTCGTACAGGGAGCGCGTGCCGAAGAGGCCCTCGCCCTGCGACGTCGAGTCGCGGAACTCGAGCGCGTACGTCTCGTTCACGCAGGACGTGTCCACCTTGCGCACCTCGCCGTTCTCGCGCACGAAGGATGCGAGCACGCGCATGCCGCACGCGCCCTTGCCGGACATGGTCGGCGTTGTGAACGTCGTGCAGTGGCCCGCGTACTTGAAGTCGACGAGCATCTTGTCGCCCTCGATGTCATCGAATTCGGTCTTGCCGTATGCGCGGCGCGTCTGCACGTCCAGCCCGCCGACCATGAGCAGCGCCGAGACATTGTCGGGCAGCACGGCCGGCACGTTCCAGTACTGGTCGCGCTGGTACACGAACGGCAGCGACTTGGGCAGGTTCTTGAGCTCCGTGCACGCCTTTTCCTTGCTGCCCGTGAAGAGGCAGTAGTACGGCAGCGTGTAGAAGTTGTCGGACGCCATTGTCGCGTCCTCGTACCACTGAATGAGCGTGGCCTTGTCGGGAGACGGCTGCTCCCACATCTCGGAGAACACGATCAAGTTGTAGAGCATCTCGGACGTGTACAGCAGGTTGTCCATGTCGTCGTCGTACTCGTCACCGACAGGCGCAGCGAGGTACTCGAGCGCGGCGGCGTCCTCTGCTGAGCACCGGTTCGCGCGGAAGATGATCGCGGGGATTGCCGTACGCCATCGCTCCGAGGTCAAGTAGTCCCCGAAAGTGGTCCGCAAGAAGTACGACGGCTTGGTACCAGAAGACGCCAGCGCATCGGCGCACGCGTTGCTGCCCGGCCTCTCCTTGGCGGCCGTGTCCAGCTTCTTGTAGAGCTCGCGCGTGAACGCGCTCAGGTCGTCCACGCCCGGGAACTTGGTCTTGCAGAACGGATTCACTAGGCAATGCGCAAGGAAGCGGTCAGCGACGATGCCGACGTCGCGGTCCCAGTTCGAGTACGTCGCGCGGGTCTTATCGTCCGCGCCGAACTCCGAGACGATGCCGTCGACCGAGAAGCCCTTGACGGACTTTGGCGCAAAGTGGATCAGGCGCTCGACCAAGTACGTGCCGTAGCTGAGCCCGTAGACGAACACGTCCTCGTCCGCCAGGTGGTTGTCGATCACGCTCTTGAGGTCCATGGCAGCAGACGTGACGGAGAAGGCTGCCGTCTGGTTGTCGATCTGGAACAGCACATCCTGGATGCACGTGGGCACCTCCTCGATGCCGATCGACGTGCCGCTGGGGCTTCCTGTTGTTCCTGCCTGTGCGGCCTCGCAGATCAGGCGGTTGCTCCGTGCCGTGCCGCGGTGGTCCATGGTGTAGAGACTCACTTTGCCCTCGAGCTCGTCGTAGAGACTGTCCATCAAACCCTCCATGGCCGTCGACGAGGCGCCCGGCCCGCCCTGCAGCACCCACAGCGACTTCTTCTTTTCCGAAGGGTTTGCAAGCGGCTTGGCGACCACGCGCTTGACGAACACATCGATCGTGCGGTTGCTTGTGCAGACGCCCTCGTAGCACATGGGCACGCGGAATTCGGCGCATTCGTACGGCGAATCGTCCTCGTTGCGCTCGTAATCGCCATACCCCTTTGCGCTCTTCTGCTGACGCGAGTGGACGTCCGTCTTTTCCGCAATCGAGAGCGCGCTGCTCTTCTCTTGTGCCATCCACTCGAGCGACAGCTGCTTCTGCAAGAAAGGCAGCGTCTTGCGGCGCTGCTCGCCGACCAACACGTTGGGCATGTGGAGCCCCATTCGCGCCTGGTCGTCCTGCTGGATCTTGTGGGACGCATGGGACTGGTGGTGAGTGTGGTGCTTGTGGTGCCCCTTCGTCTGCATGTAGTAGTCGTCGTCGTGCTTCTGCTTGGCGCCGGCGTCCAGCGTGCTGCGGCTGCATTTGAACCAGCCATTGAGCGGTACGCTCGTGGGCGTCACGGGCGCCGCGCCATCAACGCACACGCTCTCGAGCAGTGCGAGCGCCGTGGCGGCCACCGAGAGGAGCTGCAGCGTCTTCATCCTCGGACTCTTCGTGTGCGGCGGATGGCGAATTGCGGAATGGAGCTCCTGAATGGGTTCTGCTAAAAAAATCCACCCGTTGCAGCTCGACTGAAATCAGGTGTAACCGCTTGAGCTGTAATGAGCAGTAGAAACGGGAAAGTAGATTGCACGATTTGAAGAGGGTATCATATCTAACAGGATAAATGGAGGAAATTGTACTATAAAAATGCTGCAGAGAGGGCACCGAGTCTGATTTATTAGGTCTGGCGTTGCACCCATGTGGGTTACATCCCGGTTGGTTACAAAATAACCAACAGAAATGCAAATCTCAGATTGCCATCGATTCAATCACTCGGTGTGCATGAGCGGCGTGGCCTCGGTCGCACTCAGCGAGCGGCGCGTGGGGCGACGGCGCTTCATGAACCACATGAGCGCCGGCGCCGCGAACACGACGCACACAAACATCGCCGCCGTGATCTTGGAGTAGTAGCGGTGGTGCGTGGCGTCACGCAGCGCCACCGTCGTCTGCGGCTTCGCAACACCACTGCTGGCAGGCATGCCTTCGACCTCAAAGCCATCGAGGCACTTGGTCTTGGCCACCTGCGCGTACCATTTCGCAGCAATGCGCGGGATGCGCGCAAGGTCGGTGGCCTTGGGCACGTAGCCGTCCTTCGAGCCCGTCTCGGACGTGAAGTTGACGTAGTACAAGCCAAAGCGAGGCTTGAACGAGCCCCATTCGTAGTTGTCCACGAACGACCACGCCGCGTACCCAATGATCGGGATCTTGAATTCCGTGATCGCCTTGTGCACTTCGCCAATGTACGTCTGGTAGTACCACAGCTGGTCCATGTTGTCAATCGTCTCATTACCGCACCAGCCGTTCTCAGTCAAGAGGATGTCGGCCTTGGGGTTCTGCGCGTGCATCCACTTGATCGTCTGCAAGTACCCGGGCGAGTAGCCCGTGAACCAGTTGCAGTTATACTTGCCCTCCGCGTTCTTACTGGACAGACGCGCACCTGGGGGCGGCCGCGTCTCGTCAATTCCCAGGTCGCGCTCCCAGCCGGGTGTCTGCTTCTTGCACTTGATCTTGGAGTGGGGCGACGCGCAGTCTGTCACGACCTTGGACGAGTAGTGGTTGAGCATGAAGAGGTCGTATGAGTCCATCACGATCGCCTTCTCGTCATCTGTGAACTGCGGAAGGCGATCACCCACGCGCTCGCGCATGATGTCTGGGTACTTGCCGGTCACCAGCGGCGTGAGGAACCAGCCGAGGCCGAAGTCCATCTTGCGCGCCGCCGCCGCCATGTCCATGGCGCTGGTCGGGTCCAACGGGAACGAAAAGTCCGCGTTGAGCACGATGCCGATGCGCGCCTTCTCGTGAATAATGGCGTTCTTCTTGAGCTCCCGGAAGACGCCCACGGCCTTGCCGTGCGACAGTAGCACGTTGTGCGCGGCCGTGTACACGTTCGTCTTCGAGTGCTTGAGCCCCGGCGCCGCCTGGCCGTTCCCGTAGCCCTGCGTCACGAACGTCCAGGGCTCATTGAACGTCGACCAAAAGTCGACTTTCGATCCAAACTCCGTGAACATGAGCTCTGCGTACTCGACGAAGTGGTTGATGATGTCGCTGTTGATCCAGCCCTGCGGCTTGAGCTCTTTGTGAAGCTCGGATGGAAGATCCCAGTGGTAGAGCGTCACGATCGGCACGATTTTGTTGCGCTGGACCTCGTCGATCATCGCATGGTAGAACGCGATGCCAGCGGCGTTCGGCTTCATCTTCTTACTCGAGGCATCCCAGTTCATTACGCGCGACCAGGAGATCGAGAACCGGAACGTGTCGAGTCCCGAGGCTACCATGAGCTGGATATCTTCTTTGTATCTGTGCAGAAAGTCATCCGCCACATTCGCGCACTCGAGCCCCTTCTTCTCGCGACAAAAGTCGTCCCAGATGGATGGCGTGCGGCCGGTTTCGTTCCACGCGCCCTCCACTTGGTACGCCGCAGTAGCCGAGCCGAAGAGGAAGTAGTCGGGGAAGCAACGCTTGGCGTCCGTAGTGGTCGTCGTCTTCGCCTCAAATGGCGCAGTCACGGCTGTCGTTTCTTGCGCGGTGGTCGTGGTCGCGAGCGTCAGCGTCGCTGCACCAAACAGCACAAGCAGCAGGCGCTGCCATGGGCTCGTGGTCCCCATCGTCGTGTGTGTGAGAGAGAGAGCTGCTGGTGACGGCGGGAGATCGCGAATGGGCGTTGGGGGCGATCTTTTTCTTGTGCTTACTTGTCTGCTTGGATCAAACGGAAAAACTGCAAAATAGAGTCGAAATGAATCGTAGATTCACTATGCTTAAGTTACGTTTTATATATTGAAGTGCGACAAAACTATCAGAAAGTGGTTTATTGCATCACGAAATTGTTATGCAATTCCTCAGAACACACAACAAAATCTTCAAAAATTTCTTCGGTGCAACTTTGACAAGCAAACCGAAGTCTTCATGCGATTCCCTCCACACAAGAGATACCAGAGAGGTCAGCAGACCTTAGTAGCATTGTCACAGCACAACTCTTACGAGCGCTGCACGAGCGGCGTGCCTTCGCTTGCGTCACGCGCGTTGATGCTGTTGCGGCGCTTGATGATGAACCACGTGATCGCCGGCACCGCCACCACAAACGCAATCACCAGCGCCGAGATCATGAATCCATTAGAGGATGAAGGCTTGCCGATCAGAGTTCCAGTAGCACCAGCGACCTCAAAGCCATCGAGGCACCTGCTCGACGCCACCTGCGCGTACCACTTGGCGGCCGGTCGTGGAACGCGAGTGAGCGCGTTGGCTCCTGGCGTCACCTCGTCCTTCGAGCCCGTCTCGGACGTGAAGTTGACATAGTACAAGCCGAAGCGAGGCTTGAACGAACCCCACTCGTAGTTGTCCAAGAACGACCACGCAGTGTACCCGATGATCGGGATCTTGAACTCCGTAATCGCCGTGTACACTTGTTCGAGGTACGCTTGGTGGTACCACAGTTGATCTTGGTTGTCCACCGTGTCGTTGCCGCACCAGCCGTTCTCAGTCAAGAGAATGTCGGCCTGTGGGTTGTGCGCATGCATCCACTTGATGTTATCCAGGTAGCCGACTGGGTAGCCCGTGAACCACTTGCAGTTGAGCTCACCCAGGTCGTTCTTGCTCGAGAGTCGCGCCCCCGACGGCGCGCGACTCATGTCAATGCCCACGTCTTGCTCCCAGCCGAGCGAGAAGTCCTCGCAGGGGATCGTCGAGTGCTCGGATTTGCAGTCCGTCACGACCTTGGACGAATAGTGGTTGAGCATGAAGAGGTCGTACGAGTTCTTCACAACCGCTGCTTCCTCGGCCGTAAACTGCGGGAGGTTGTCACCGGCACGCTTGCGCATGATGTCCGGGTACCTGCCCGAGACGATGGGGGACAAAAACCAACCGAGCTCAAATTGCATCTTGCGCTCAGCGGCCGCGACGTCCGACGGGTCGCTGGCGTTCAAAGGGTACGCCATCTCGGCGTTGAGCACAATACCGATGCGCGCCTTCTTGTGCACTACATCACTGGCCTGAAGCTCACGGAAGCGCTGCACAGCACGGCCGTGCGAGATCAGCACGTGGTGGGCGACAGTGTACGCGTTCGTGGTCGAGTTGGTAAACCCTGGCGCCGACATG
>JAASGT010000110.1:0-48896 GCA_023334315.1 Globisporangium alternatum | reverse complement strand
CTCGACGTGGGAGTAGATGCTGACCAGACGATCGGCGATGCTGTTCCACATTGCCTTGAACTCGTGAACTTGCAGACCGTACGCGAGCACAGTTTGAAGTGTTGACGGAATCAGCGATGCTGAAAGACTTGCACTGTCTTGACGTGCCGCGTATCCGATCTCAGAAAGCAATTGGATCATTTCCAAGTGACCACGTTGCGCGGTAGCAGTGAAAAGCGTCACACCGGTTGCAGAGCAGACGTGAACCGATGCACCGGCGTCGATGAGGGTCTTCACGATATCGAAGTGTCCGGCCGTTGCTGCTAGCATCACTGCAGTGGCTCCAAGCGAAGTCGTTGCGTCCAAAGAGATGGGTGTGCCGAGTAGATACTCAACCACCAACGCCTGTCCACTCGCGCAGGCCCACATCAGTGGTGTGACACCGTCGATCATATCGTCTTGTAGTTTCGCGTGATGAGTCAGTAGCTCATCGATCACTGCAGTGTGCCCATTTACACATGCCATTGTAAGCGTTGTTGCACCATCACGGTTGGCCAAATTAGCGCTCGCACCGTAGACCAGAAGCAGCTGTGCGACATCAAGGCGGCCTGCTTGGCAAACCAGCATCAGCGTAGTCGTGCCATCGAGTTTGGTCGCATTCACGCTCGCGCCCTTCTTCAACAGCATGTCGGCGATGTCTTTGTGGCCAAACTGGCATGCCAACATCAGCGCTGTCATTCCGGTACGTTCAGTCACACTCGCGTCTGCACCGAAGTCCAACAGCAACTCAGTCATGCCGGCATAGCCATTCGAGCACGCGTGCATCAATGGCGTGTAGCCACTCGCATTCTTCATATTGACGCTCGCACCATGCATCAGCAACAACTTAGCCACGTCGATATGACCAGCATGACAAGCCAAAATCAACGCCGTCGTTTTGTTGCCTCTCGTCGCATTCACATTCGCGCCATGCTTTAGCAGAAGCTCCGCCGCATCGATGCGGCCATACTCGCAGGCTGACATCAGGGGAGTAGTGCCGGTATTGTCTACTATGTCCACGCTCGCGTCATGCTCCAAGAGTAGTTCAACCATGGCAGTGTGGCCTTCTTGGCACGCCGCCATGAGTGCAGGTACGCCGTCGATCGTGGCCTGGTTCACGCTCGCTCTGTTCTCTAGCAGCAATTTAACCACTTTAGAATAACAGTTTAGGCTCGCCAACATCAGCGCCGTCACTCCATCACGTTGTCGAGCGATATCCGGACGCGCTCGGTGCTTCAACAGCAACCAGGCGACAGCAATCTGACCGTTCTCGCACGCCATCATCAATGCTGTCATCCCGTCATACCTGGTTTGATCCACGTTCGCTCCATGATCCAGCAGCACTTCAGCCATGCTGGTGTAGCCGTGAAAGCACGACCACATCAGTGCGGTAGTGCCGTCACCTTCTCCCATCGACACGATCGCACCAGACTGCACCAAGAGCGCACTCAAGTCGTCGTGACCGTTCTTACAAGCCAGAACTAGCGCAGTCACTCCGTTTACTCCGGCTGCATCCATGCTTGCGTTGTACTTCAAGAGTATCTTCACCACACCAGTGTGGCCACTTTGGCACGCCCACATCAGCGCAGTAGTGCCGCTGTCGTCAGTCATGTCGGGGTTTACACGATGTTTCAGCAGCAGCTCAGCCACGTCGGCGTGGCCTTCCTTACACGCCAGCATCAGTGCAGTCTCGCCAGCAAGTCGGGTCGCATTCGCACTGGCTCCATTATCTAGCAACAGCTCAGCAATCGCAGTGTGCCCACTCGAGCACGTCGACATGAGTGCAGTGGAGCCGTGGAAGGTGGCCATGTCTACACTCGCACCGTGACTCAGCAGCAGTTTCGTCACGGCAATGTGACCTTGATCACACGCCATCATCAGCGCCGTCGCTCCGTCTGGCCTCGTCATATTCACTCTCGCGGAATGCTTCAACAGCAGACGAGTGGCACCGATGTGGCCAGCTTGGCACGCCGCCATCAACGCGGTCACTCCGTTCGGGTCACACAAGTCCACCGTCGCACTGTACTTCAAGAGTATCTCCGCCGCTATAGTGTGACCTTCGGAACACGCCAGCATCAGCGCAGTGCAGCCTTCCATGTTCTTCGCGTTCACGACCGCACCATGCGCCACCAGCAGCTCGGCCACGTCAGCGTGGCCATTGTGGCATGCCATCATGAGCGCACTGAAGCCGGTGGGTGTGACCACATTCGCGTTTTGGACATAGTACAGCAGCTGTCGCACAAGGTCTGCGCCGCCGCGCTCCGACGAGACGAGCAGCAGCATGGCCAAGTCGTCCGAGCTCATAGCTTTCAGTTGGTTGTGGTTCGCTGGACCCGTCGGCGGTCGTTGAGGGGGCTCGCTCGTTCCACGCGCACTCGGAATCGCTGGTCGGTCGCTCATAGTCGGTGCTTGCTGTGGCGTTGGGTTGTTTTGTCTTATTGGGTCTTCTCAGTCGCTGGGAAGTTGAAGAATGTCAGTCTTCGCTCGTGTCTTTCTCTTTCGAGCGCTCGTGTTCCGTGAATTGCGATCACGCGCAGCCACAGAAATTGCTTGGACGCACTTCTTCCGCGCATTGCTCTGTCTGACCAGGCTATTTGTACACGAAGAGCTCCGATTCCAACGACGAACTCTTCACTCCGAAATCTTTGACGGCGCGCGCATAAGCTCACCGCATCAAGACACACCCACTCTCTGTGCACGACCATGAGCGCTATGAAGAGAATGGCGGTGAACTCTGCTACGAAGCGCATGATGTCCGACACGGCGCGCTCGCGTCCTGTGCTCAAGACCATGCTGCCAAAGGGCACGTTCGACGGCAAGATCGTGTTCGCTACGGGCAGCGGCACTAGCCTCGGCAAGGGCATTGCGACCAAGCTCTCGGACCTCAGCGCGACGGTTGCGATCATGAGCCGCAAGCGCGGTGTCGTGGACGTCGCTGCCAAGGAGATCGAAGCGATCACGGGCAACCCGGTAATCGCGCTCACCGGCGACGTGCGCGACCCCGAGCAGGTCAAGGCTGCGCTCGACGAGAAGACTGGCATCCGACGGTTGTCGTGAAAAATACGTATGTACTGCTGCTGTTGTTGTTGCTGCTGCTGCTTGGTGCATTGTATGGGTGTGGTCGTCTGACGTTGTGCTGTTATTGCTTTGAATGAATTCACAGCACTGGCAACTTCATCTCGCCGTTTGAGCGTTTGAACGCCAAGGGCTTTGGTACGATTGTCGACATTGTACTCAAGGGTACTGCGAATGTCACGCTGGATGCCGGGAAGCGCATGATCCAGGCCGACACGGGTGGTGTGTTCTTGAACATCACGACCACTTACGCCGAGACCGGCTCGGGCTACGTCGTGCCATCCGCTGCTGCGAAGGCTGGCGTCAGCGTGGGTAATCCGGACGACAAAGCTGTTCATTGATTCGCAAGCAGTGTATTGATCACCTCACTCTCTGTGTTTTTGATATCGAACAGGCTCTGGTGAAGTCGCTTGGCGCTGAGTGGGGCAAGTACGGCATCCCCTTCGTGGGTGTGGCGCCAGGTCCGATCAAGACCAAGGGCGCGTTCGACCGCCTGGACCCGACCGATGCGTTCGAGAAGCTGCTGCTTGAAAACAACCCGTCGAAGCGCTTTGGCGAAGTGGACGAGCTCGCGAACCTCGTGACGTACCTGACGAGCGACTACGCGAGCTGGATGAACGGCGAGATCATCCACTTTGACAGCGGCGAGACCGTGTCGAACGCCGGCGCGTTCGACACGTTTGTCGTCGCGAGAAAGGAGCAGTGGGACGACCTCGAGAGCGTGATTCGCCAGGCGAACGAGAAGAGCAAGAAGGACGCTGACAAGTAAGAGGTCCATATCCAAAGCTCACACGAAATGACGAGGTCACTATAAGTCACTATAAGGGTTACGCATCTTTATTTTGATACCACGACGTATACCTAAAATAAACATGCATGACCTAAAACTAACAAATACACACAACTTCTTTGCTCTCGTTCATTGGTTGGAAAAAACAAAACGCAACTTCTTCTCCTTCGTTCATTGGTTGAAAACAAAAATACTAATCTTGAACTTTGGGACATGCAATTTTGGGCTTTTTGCTACTCAACTTGCTGGTCATCGTTTACGAGCACGAGTTGTTGCTGCTGGTCACCATTGTCCAATTGACTAGCAAGCTCCACCACCCCCTCCTCGTCTAATCGCTCACCATGTCGACCTTCACCTTCGAGAAGCTCGTGGAGATCTTCGCGCCCGCGAGCGCGCCCGTGGAGCAGCTCGCCGCGGACACCCCGAGCCAGACGTTCGTCGCGTTCACGTTCGACAAGGCGCAGGAGTACGCGGCCAAGCCGTTCCTCACGCCGCTGCTCTTCCTCTTCCGCGGCCGCTCCGACCTGGTACGTACGGCATTGCATCTGTGTGTGTGTTTACGCGTCTGTGGATGGCTAACATGACGCTGGGCTGCATGGCTATGTGTGAACACATGTATAGGTGCTGCTGCAAACGTCTGAGACCGATGCGACGCCGAGCCTGGAGGTGTTCAAGGACGGCGTGAAAGCGGTCACGGTGACCGCTGCTGAGGGCGAGCTCAAGGACCGCATCACCGCGCTTCTCGCTGTCGTCAGCTGGAGCCCTGGTACGTTACTCGATAACGTCTCGATACTGTTCGTCTAGTGTCATAAGCGCCATGCTAACTAACGCCTCGCGTATCGCTTTGTTCACAAAGACTGCCCCGGCGAGGAGCAGCTGCCGAACTTCCTTGCGCCTGTGGACTACAAGGAGCTACTCGGTGACGTGGACGCGTTCACGACAGGCCAGCGCGACTTCATCGCGAACGGCGCCAACGTCGCGGCCATTATCTGGAACGCATTCGTGGCGGCGCAGCGGCCAGTGAACTGGGCGGGCTTCTACTTCATCCGGCCGCTCACGAACCCCAAGGAGACGGACCACGAGCGCATCTTGATCCTCGGCCCGTTCGTGGGCAAGCCGGCGTGCTCCCGTATCCGCCTGCAGAACGGCGTGTGCGGCGCCGCGGCGCGCACCAAGACCGTGCAGCGCATCGCCGACGTGCACCAGTTCGAAGGCCACATCGCCTGCGACGGTGCATCCGAGTCCGAGATCGTCGTGCCCGTGTTCAACGCTGACGGCGACGTCGTTGCGGTCATCGACCTCGACTGCCCCAAGCAGAACGGGTTCTCTGTCGAGGACGAGCGCCACCTCGTCGAGGTCGCGCGCCTCATCTCCGAGCGCAGCGACTGGCTCAACCTCACGCTCCCATACACCCAGTAGACGACAAAGGAGCCAAGGCTTCTTTCACGTGTGGTGGTGAGCCTGTGTCGAATAATGGGCCCACTGGTCACGCTCTCTGTACGATTCCGAGCCAGTGCACCTTTGGTTTCCTACACGGAGCGCCACTCTCATGATGGGTTATGAATGAAGAAGACTAATGGCAGTCTAATAGAGTCTCATGTCATGCTGTCTCGTTGATGGAATGCTCGCGCTTGTGTGAGCCTCACATGTCACTTCCGGTATGGCTTTGCTGTAGGTTTCTTGCTTGTTGGTAGAACGCCACTGCCTCGCTTCACGGGGTGCTTGAGCTCAAACTGCTGCGCCTGGTGCAGGATCTCCGAGACCGATCGGCTCAGAGAGCCCTTATCTATGAAGCCTGTGGTACTGCTGTTGCTATGACTGCCTGCACTCTGCGGTCGGAACCCCACCTGATTCTGGCTGAGTCGCTGTCGCTGTCGCTGTTGCTGTTGCTGCTGCTGCTCCTGCTGCTGCATGAGCGACTTGCGGCCCTTGCGGAGCACGTGGACGACGTCGTACACTGGCGAAGACGACGAGGTTAAAGGCACGTCCTGGGTGATTGTATCAAAAGCGTACGAGGCTGATGAAGCGGCCGAGTAGGCGCTGATCGTCGACGTGGTGTTGGACTGTGCGAGGCGCAGCGTCACACGCGCTTCTTCGTCCTCGCGTCGGCGGCGAATGAGCTGCAGCTTGCGCGTACTGAGCCGCAGCATGAGCTCCAGGTCTTCCGTGCGAACGTCGGCGTCAAACTGCATGTATGTGGGCAGCCAACCATTCAATATAGATTAGCAAGTTGAGATACCTAACGTCAATAGTCGTCAGAGGTACTGGTTGTGTGCGACGTACCTCTTTGATCTCCAGACAGGCTTTGCGGATCACTGAGGTGTCCACTCCAGGGTACACCGCTATACAAGTCGAAGTACAATGAATTGGTCAGTCTACTAAGAATCTCAAGTGACTGGTCAGACGAAGAATAGCAAGACTTACTCAGCTGGATGAGGCGCTGGAACTCCTTACTGCTGCTACGCTCGAGCGTCAGGATCTGCTCCAGCTCGTCAGCGAGCGCCTCGAGATCGTCCACCGTCTGCTGGTTCTGCGTTTCCTTGAGCGCCAGGTCCAAGTCTCCATTGGTTTGTGGCCCTTTCTCATTTAGAGCTTGCCTTTCGAACGCCTGGTTGGAGAACGAGTGCTTGAGGTGCTCGAAGAACGACCCGATTGACGTAACCAGCTGGCGCGATGTGAGCTCCTGGTTGTTACATGAGTAACATGTTTGACATTGTCAGTCGTGACGGTGCCATACACTACGAGATAAAGATGAACACGTACGTCAAGCAGAGAGCTGGATTTCTGGATCACTCGCTTCACAGATTCGGCTCTTGAGCCGTTGTCAAGTACTGCCATGCAGCTTTTGAACTCGCTTGGACTGAGGAGGTACTGTTCAGCTTCGTCTGTACTCAGGAATTGCTGGTTGTACATGCGCGTAGTAAGCGAATGAGTCCTCCTGATCATATAACCAGTTCCATGTTGGAGCAGAGCCGGAATGAACGAGCTATGATGGAGCATTACCTTGAGCACCCCATGCCACGCACACAGTCTTTGCTTGGACAAGTTGCTCGGCTGTGGTGGCACCTGGGCTGGCGCCAAGCAGGAGCGCCAGTAGCAGCCACGACCAAAGATCTCCTGGATCTGGGTCTGCAGATCTGCAGCTGACGCTTTGTTTCGCTGCTGAAGCTTCTGGTGCGAAGCCTGCAAGACCTGGTACTGTGTGTTGATGACGAAAAAGAGTGGTGAGTGTTTACTTGCCTGCTCCCACATTTCAGGAGTATAAGCTGCATCAAGCTCTACGTACGTACCTCAATGTAGAGATATTCAGCCGAGCTGATAGCCTGCACGTCAGTGTTCTCAGATGCTGATACCCCAGCCCGCTTCACTGCTCGTCCCTGCTTCCACAGACTTCCTGGGTCCTTGATGGTGCACTGATGAGCACTTGGAAGCTTCTCCGACGCTGCCGGTCCCTCGTGCTTGTCGTCTTCTGAGTTGCTGAGCTCGTGAACTGCTGGAAAGAGTGTCGAGATGGAGTCGGAAATCGCCAAGCTGGCCAGTCTATTGCTCTCATAGCATTCACGTCGTCCACGAGCCACGTAAACCAGCAGAAGCTCATGAATCGCTTTGTCGTCGAGTGGCTTCATCACGATCGCGCGTGTCGACGAGGTCGGCACCACGACTTCTGGCTCGTTCGACGGATTTGCATCCACGTCCACGTCAAAGTACGGCACGTAGAGACTCGAGAAGATGCCAGCGCCAAAGAGAGACGTCGGGTATCTGCAGACACGACGGTTAGCAAAGCAAGCCACGCAATCAGGTTGGGACTAAGTCAATGGGCCAAGACGAACGCTACCGCACAGTTGCTCGAGGAACACGACGTCGCTCGGAGAGAGTCTGAGAAGGAACTGTTTGCTGTAGTACGCTGTCTGGAGCAGCTGAAGCACCGAGGCGCGCACGAAAACGGACTCGCGTCGCTGTTGTTGTTGTCCCTCAAGCTTCTCGGACGAGCCAGCAGAGTTTTCAGCACTACGAGCGAACATGATCTGGTGCGCTTGAGATGACAAAGGAGACGAAGTGCTGCTTCGAGCCTGCTCCAGGATCAGATTCACCTCATGCAAGGATCTTCGCGCGGATGCAAACACCGCTTTGTCCGTTACGAAGCTGGTGTCAGTAGCTGACGCGAGCGCGCTTTCTCCACCCATGGATTTCGTGAGCTTCAGTTCGTACTCTTCCAAGTCAAAGTAGACGTTCGCATCGATCGTCTGCATCCAGCTCAAACCACCATGGGGGGACTCGATAGAGTCACTCGCCAATAGCCAGCTGATGCAAGTTGAGCTCAGCGGCACGTCGCACTCCGTCCGAGGAAACTGAAGCGTCGTCTTCGTGGCAAACTGTCGGATCCCTGAGAGATTTTCTCCTGTAGCGCTTGTATCGAAGTATGTGGCTGAGGCGGTGCCCTTGGATGGCGGGAGCCGGCGATGCGATCTTCGCGAGAGTGGCGCTGGTGGAGTCGCTGCCTGGATCGTAGAGCGTGCGATGTCCAACCATGCGCTCGAGCCAGAGTCTCCAAAGTGCAGTGAGGGCTTGCATTTGTTACTGCTGGTAGCATCCACCGCTGCTGCTAAGTGGAACTTGACATTGTTGTTTCTCGATGGCAAGACAGCGATGATCCGCTGGATCTGCAGCGTCTGCCCTGACTCCAGCACGGGGCCATTCCGGATCAGCAGGTCTCGCATCACTGACCTGATCTCCGTTCCAGCATCGCTTGAGCTTGCCACGCGTGCTCTGTTGTTGCTGCTACTGTTTGAAGCATTCGGAGTCAACGCCTCAGCAGACGATGTCCAGAGCGGATACAATTGAGAAATCTGGATCGCGCCGTTCAGATCGTGCTGAAGACGCGCGAGGAAGACGTCCCACTCGAACTGTTTGGCGCGCTCGTGAGCCTAAAGTGAACGATCATGAGTGTCCACATGTAAAGGACAAAAGCAGTCAGTAACCATTTGTTGGTACTCGAAAGTGTCCATCTTAGAGTAAAGGTCTCGACGCAGTAATGAGGATACATGGATGTGCATTACCATACTTTCGGACTCGTCCGTGCTCTCGATCGCGACGCCGTCGATGCGGTCGAGCGCCTTCTTCATATCGGCGATGCACTCGAAGAGCAGCGTCTAGTCATCATGTAATATGTTAGAGATCAGCATATCCTGGACAGTGCTATTATGACCAAGTAGCGTTTACCTGCAATCGCTGACTCGAGCGCTCGTACGACTGGCGCGCAAACTGCGTGTACCTGGTCGCGTTCGCGTGCGCCTGGCGCGCTACGTGGTTGCAGTCGCACGCTATCGCCTGCTGCTGTTGCTGCAGCTCCTGCATGCGCATCTGTCTTTGTTTTTGTATAAGTTTGCGCTTCCGTCGGAGCTCTTGGATGCGCGTGGTCGAGTAGCTACTAGCTCCTACACATTGGGTCTGCTCAGACAGCAGTGCCGCTCGTACGCCCGGGTCGCTTTGAGCCAGGAGGCCCAGAAATGCGTCCGCCGGTACTGGTAAGGTTCCTAACGAGCAGCTGATGTTACTGCTGCCACGTGGCCACACGCTGAGCGGAACAGGAGCAGTAGCGGCGCGACTCGTGTTACAGATGGCGTTATGCTGGGCGTGCGTGACCTGCGCCGTCAGACTCGTCCGCAGCGTCTGGAAAACGGAAGCGAATGGGTCTGTAGCGGCATCGTAACTGCGTTGTGCCATCTGTAGTACGCAATACGTTTACGCGGCAGCAGCAGCAGCAAGACGATGGGCATCCATCTACTCTCGGATGTGGCGATCCGTCGCTTCAATCATGAAACCTATCTAATCAAGCGAATGGTACATATAGTCTATATAACAGGTTTGTGTTGCTTAGGTTACTTTGTTAAACCTCTATAAATACATTTATTCCTAGGAAATCCATTTACACAGGTGTTTGCTCTGACTCCATTTCATAAGTTGGAATTGGTATCGCTTGCAATACTAACGAAGTCCATTCTTCCGTGACGCGATTGATACCAACTTTAGTGTTTGATACCAATTGCATTACGATATAATAATGATGTTGCACCACGACTTTAGAGCGCGAAATGCAAGTATCTGGTGAAATGCGCACTTCGTTGTCCTTATTCGAGATGACGATACGTGAAGGAGAGCGGTGTCAGGTGTCACACCCTGTTGGTCCAACTGACCTCTAGAGATCTTTGACCAAGTGTGCCTTGGATGGACATTCGCCTACCAGGCAGCAGTGAAGCGACGCCTCTTGCTTCCAAGGGTCGCGCTTCAACCCATCCGCACGGAGTCGCTTTCAAACGAAAGTAAGGTATTATGATACTTTGAGGTATACGTTTGAGGGTTCATACCTCCGGTCGCGTGCTGCTGAAAGTATCAAAAAGAAGCCACAACGAACGCACGGAATGGTGCGATGCCCTCGGGAGGTCCATTTGAAATGCCACCCACTGGCACGAGGCCTTGAGGAAGAAAACATCAAGGCCTCTCGACCGCACGATCACGGTCGTCGCCGCCAAGAGGCACTCGGAGCGACGACGCGATCTTTCCACACAATCGCATTCGTTTCGCATTGTCCCGAGCTAGCGCGTCGCTTCATGTGCCAGCCGCCGCTTCCTCATTCGCTATAATGTCTTTTTATTTCATCCAATGAACGTTCTTATTGATTCATTTGTATAATTTTACTGGACTAAATTCTAAAAGAAAGGTAGTAAAAAAAGTCGCTCCATTTTTATCCCTTTTTGCTGTTGACAGTCGAGTCTCTTTCGCAGACTGAATCGCAAACGCCAAAAGGCAAAGTGCAGACAAGAGCGTCGAAGATTCCCCCCTCTCTGAGTACTCGCAGGCGCGCGCACGTCCGTCCGCGCACCAAACGCTGCACTCGCAACTCGCTCACGTGCTTCACAGGTCACTCCAGCTCTCTCTCCGCTCTCGGCGCTCTCCTCTGATATCGCGCTCAAGATCCAGGGACCGCCCCGCAACGAGCAACGCGACACGCACGGAATCGACCTGAAGCATTGAACTGAACGCAATGGCGACACTCCCGGTGATCGCAGATGCGAACAAGCGCGCAACGTACGGCAGCGACCGCCACTCACTCGAGATCGCAATCAATGCGAACCACGCAGATGGCGGGGACATGGATGACGACGCGTGCACGGCTTCGAGCTCGTCGCTCGAGACGTCGCCGTCGATGCTGCTCGGCGGCGCGGCGAGTGACGACAGCGTGATGAGCATGGCGGCGTCGCGCCACCACGACGACGTTGTGCGCGAGCTCGGCGTGGACCCGAACTACGGGCTCTCGCCGCTGAGCGTCGAGGAGCGACAGCGCGAGTACGGGTTCAACGAGCTTGAGACCGAAGAAGAGGTGCGAGGGCGAACTTTGTTGCAGTATTCGTCGATAGCTTTTTTGGTTCTCATTATGACTATCGTGCTATCTGTTAGGAATCGATTGTGCTCAAGTTCCTGGGGCAGTTCAAGGACCCGCTCATCATGCTGCTCATGGGCTCGGGCGTCGTGAGCGTGCTCATGGGTCACACGGACGACGCGATCTCGATCTGCGTGGCGATCACGATCGTCGTCACGGTCGCGTTCGTGCAGGAGTATCGCAGTGAGAAGACGCTCGAGGCGCTCAAGGAGCTCGTGCCGCCGCGCTGTCACGTCGTGCGCGACGGCGTGACCACCGACATCTTCGCGAAGGAGCTCGTACCGGGCGACATCGTGCTTGTGAACGTCGGCGACCGCATCCCGGCGGATGCGCGGCTCATTGAAGCGATCGACCTGGAGGTGGACGAGTCGAACCTCACGGGCGAGACACTCCCCGTCGTGAAGCACACGGCTGTCATTGAGAACGGTCACCTGCACCCGATCGCCGAGCGAAAGAACATCATCTACATGGGCACGCTCGTGCGCGCCGGTCGCGGCCGCGCCGTGGTCTTTGGCACGGGCTCCAAGACCGAGTTCGGGCTCGTCTTTGACGTAATGCACACGGTGGAGGAGCGCAAGACGCCGCTGCAGAACAGCATGGACACGCTCGGCAAGCATCTGTCGATGTTCTCGATCGGCATCATCGCGATCATCGTGATGATCGGCATCCTGCAGGGCAAGGGGCTGCTCTCGATGCTACAGATCGGCGTCTCGCTGGCCGTTGCGGCGATCCCCGAGGGACTGCCGATCTGCGTGACCGTGACACTCGCGTTCGGTGTGATGAAGATGGCCAAGCGCCACGCAATCGTCAAGAAGCTGCCGGCCGTAGAGGCGCTCGGCTGCATCAACGTGATCTGCGCCGACAAGACGGGGACGATCACGACCAACAAGATGGAGGTGATCGAGATTTTCGTGCCGTTTGAGAGCGTGTACGCGGAGGTGAACGGCATCGGCAAGCGCGCGACGAACTCCAGTGGCAAAAGCAGCGCAGTGGCAGCCTCAGCGGGCATTGAGAGCCATGTGACGATGCGCGGCGAGCCCGTGACGGAGAGCAGTCACCCGCACGTGTACCACTGTCTACTGGCCGGTGCGCTGTGCAACAACGCGGTGATCTCGGACGGCGAGGTGATCGGCCAGGCTACCGAGGGTGCGGTGCTCGTGTGTTCGCAGAAGGTGGGCGTGACGAAGCAGGTGATGGGCCTGTATGACCGCGTGAGCGAAGTGCCGTTTAGCTCGGACAAGAAGTGGATGGCCGTGTGCTGTGAGCAGAACGGCTTCCGCAAGTGGTACCTCAAGGGCATGACCGAGGCGATCCTCTCGCGCTGCGACAAGATCGAGGACAACTGCGGTCGCTTCAAAGATATGACGGCGGGCGACCGCGAGCGTATCCAGAACGAGTCGCAGCTCATGGCCTCGCGTGGATTGCGCGTGCTAGCACTTGCGTTCGGTGACCACTCGGACCGCGGCATGGTGTTCTCGGGCCTCGTGGGCATTTCGGACCCACCGCGTGCTGAAGTCGAGAAGGCGATCATGGAGCTGCACATGAGCGGCGTCAAGACCGTGATGCTTACGGGTGATTCCCGTGAGACTGCGATTGCGATTGCCACGAAGGTGGGCATCATCACTCCCGAGGACTATGAGAAGAGCGAGTCTCCGGACGATGTCGCCGTGTCGGGGCAGGAGCTCGAAGCCATGGACATGATGGAGCTGGAGAAGCGCATCCTGAAGACGTGCGTGTTCTACCGCACGTGCCCTCGCCACAAGCTCAAGATTGTGCGCGCGTTCCAGGAAGTGGGTCTGCAGGTTGCGATGACGGGTGACGGTGTGAACGACGCGCCGGCGCTCAAGGCCGCGGACATCGGTATTGCGATGGGCACGAGCGGCACGGATGTGTCCAAGGAGGCGTCCGACATGATCTTGCTAGACGACAACTTCAACACGATCCTGTGCGCCATGGAGGAGGGCAAGTCGATTTACCACAACATCAAGCATTTCCTGCGCTTCCAGCTGAGCACGAGCATCTCGGCGCTGTGTCTGATTGCGATCTCGACGCTGTTCAATCTGCCGTCGCCGCTGAACGCGATGCAGATCCTGTGGATCAACATCATCATGGACGGCCCACCGGCGCAGAGTCTCGGAGTGGAGCCTGTCGACCGGGACGTGATGAAGGAGGGACCACGTTCCAAGGACGCGAGCATCATCACGCGGCCGATGATCAAGCGCATCCTCTCGTCCGCCTTCTTCATCGTCACGGGCACGCTCTACGTGTTCTACAACGAGCTGGGCGCCGACGGGACCGTCAGCAAGCGCGACCGCACCATGAGCTTCACGACGTTCGTCATGTTCGACATGTTCAACGCGCTCTCGTGCCGCTCGGATGACAAGTCAGTATTTGAGATCGGCTTCTTCTCCAACACGTTCTTCGCCTACGCGGTCGGCGCTTCATTGGTACGTTCTTCTATTATTTAGCTCATAGACTGTGTCGTGAGCTCAGTCTAACCATTTCTTTCTCTATTGTTTGTATCTTATAGCTGGGCCAGCTGCTGGTGATCTACTTCCCGCCACTGCAGTCAACGTTCCACACGGAAGCGCTCTCTGTGGGCGACCTCGTGTACATCTGCTGCATCGCGTCGACGGTGCTGATCTTCGACGAGGGCCGCAAGTGGTATGACTCCAAGAAGCGCCTCCACGCGGGTCTGCGCGCGGCGAGCGCCACCGGCACCAAGAAGAAGAAGCGCTCGTGGCAGGGCAAGGCCTACGAGACGGTCTGAGCCTAACAAGGGATCGCTATGAGCCAGTGGTCGATAGAAGGAGTAGACTTCCTCACTCGTGTCTAAAGTTTCCAGGGAAAACAAAGCCAGGTCTAACCAGACTCACAAGAGCCATGACGCCGCTTTATTAAGCGCATGCAGATGCTGGAGAAGGTCTCGAGACGGAGGAGCGCGGCGCCTTTGTTGTATAATGTAGTAGATTTGATTGACGATGATGAAAATGAACTTTGGATTTGAGATACGCACGAGTTCTAACTTTACAAGCTGCTGATCGACAACGCTGGCTTGACTCGGTACGTTAGCTCTGACCGAACATTAGTACATGCTGTGCCGTAGACTTGAGCGTGAGGATCGTCTCGAGCACTGAGAGTGCGATCGCACACGGCACGTTGCCCGGGAACTCGGCTTGGCTACACTGCGCATAGTAAGTCTACACACACAAGATACAACGGCAGAACCGTTAGCAAAGCCGAGCAAAATTGTAGGGAGAAGCCTCCATAAGCACCTGCGCGAGCTCACCTTGGCAGTCTCAAGGTTGCGGCTGATGCCGTCGCCCATGGCGTACATGAGTCCGCAGTTGAACGCGGCCTCCGAGTCGCCCAGCTGCGCCGCGAGCGAGTAGCGCTCGAGCGCGATCGAGTGGTTGCGCTTGCACACGCCGCCCCACTCGTCGTAGAAGCACATGGCAGTCTTGCGAATGCCCTCCGTATCGTTTAGGTTGGCTGCTTGCGTGTACAGTCCATAAGCTTCCGCGAGCGGTGTCTTCGTCGTGCCCATCCACATAATCGTCTCAGAGTCACTGCTGCTCGTCGAGCCTTCTGTTGGCTGCTGTGGAAAGATCGCGTCACCAAAGTTCTCGAGCAAGTACGCGGCGTTGATCTGTGCGTCTTCGTCGCCCAGCTCCGCCACGAGTCGATAGTGGAGGAACGCGCGCAGGTAGTCGCGCTTCTGGTAGCACTCATAGCCCTTGGCGAGCGAGAACGGCAGCTCCGCAAGCACGTCCGGATGCAGCGCCACCATGCGGAAGTTGTGCACAGCCTGTTCGCAGGACTTAGGCGTCCCTACGCCTCGGTACTGCACGACCGCTAGATTGAACAGCGCCTGGCTCGACTTGGTCTCCGCTGCGAGCGAGAAGTGCTCGAATGCCTTGGAGTTGTTGCGGACGACGCCTCTTCCGTGCAGGTACGCCGAACCCAGGTACGTGTGCGCCTCGTTGTAGCCAAGTTCAGCCGCTTTTTCAAAGTAGAGCACCGCAAGCGTCTCGTTCTTCCCCACGGGGGCGCTGCCCACGAGGTACATGGCCCCGAGGCCGTAGTGCGCAAACGCGTTGCCCTGCTTCGCGGCCGCCTGGAAGTACGAGAATGCACTCGCGTTGTTCTGTGGGGTCCCGACGCCATTCGCGAGCATGAGCCCGTAGTTTGCCTGCGCATGGGCATCGCCCGCGTCGGCTGCTCGTTCAAAATACTGCGCAGCGAGCTGCTGGTCCTGCTCGACCCCCGCGACCTCGTCCCCATAGAAGTACGCGTGACCGATCTGCTCAGTGGCTTCAGCCCACTGCGGATTCGCTGGGTCTGCTGCAATCGTGCGGTAGTACTCCAAACGCTGCGCTGGATCAACAAGCCCGTCTTCGTTAATGAGCGAGGAGCTCTGGAGCCACTCCTCCGACAGGCGCTCCACGATCATGTGCGGCTTCTCGCCGCCCTGGTCCGCGAGCGTGTGAATATTGGACTCGGCGCAGCGGTGGTAGTGCATCGCAGCAGTGTCGCACGAGTGCGGGTTGATCACTGGCGAGGTCATCGCGCCACTCAGGTACCGGTACCCAATCGCTAGTGATGAGGCCAGGTCATTATTGGCAGCGAGCTTTACGAGCAGCGCTTCGGCGGCTCCGTGGCGCGCTTGGCTGGAGATAGAAGCGTTGCGAGGCACGCCAAAGTCGATCAGGTTGAGCATCGCGAGTGTGTTCATTGCCGACACGACCCCGGCGTCTGCAGCGCTTCGCAGATCGCTGAACGCCTGTGTGAAGTTCCCAACGTCAGAACTCGATGAGGCCGCAGCAGCGTGTGGCTCAAAGAGCTCCATGTAGGCGAGCGTCTCCTTCGCGTACACGTCGTTCTGGTCGGTGGCGAGCGCCTCCAGTTGGGACACGAGCTCGTCCGTGAACCCTTCGCGGTTGATGCGCTTCTCGAGATCCAGGAACACCTGAGTGAGCTCCGGTGTCGTCACGCTCTCTGCGTCAACATGTTCATTCTCTGCTGCCTGCGATGCTTCTAAGTTACCCAGGATCTGCTCAGCAAGCTGTGGGAGATCGTCCGATAGGCTCTCGAGTATCTGGAACTTTGAAGCGGTCGGTACTACGTCCTGGATCAGCTGCTCCAGCGTCTCCACCATCTCCGCGTCGATTTCAAGCGAAGGCGCAGACGGATCGCTCGCTTGCTCCTGTACCTGCGTGAGCAGCGACTCAAGTGCGGACCGCAGATGCTCTTCCGCCACTTCAAGCGCTTCGTCGTCGTTGCGGCTGTCGCCATCCTCTCGCTCTTCATGCTGTTGCTCTGTGACGCTTGCTGGTACCTCATCGTATGTATGTGCTTGCTCCCAGACCAATCCAACAGGCATCTCATTCCCGACCATCTCCCACGACACGAAGGCAGTCTCTGTCGGGACTTGATCGTGCTTATCGTTGGTGTCGGATGACGCGGGTGCAGCGACTGACGGTACATGCTCGGCGGTCTCGTCGGTGCTTGTGGTGGATCTATCACCGCTGCTGTCAATCAGCTGAAACTCTGCACACACGAGTGCATGTGTGGTGACGAGCGCCATGATGGCGAGTGCCGGCGTCCGCTTCCAGCAACCCATTCTGTCTGCTTGTCGATGGCGTTTGCTAGTCTGTAACTTGGTCAAGTCGGACTCAATCTGAGTAATTGAGATCACGATGATAACCTCTGGATCCTGCCGATACGCTCACGCCTTGCGATGGTCGAACGGAGCGGCGATGTCGTCTCTACTGCGCGCGCCGTCGAGAGTTCGCCGTCGTCGTTGCCCTCTGTTTGCTTCCTTTCCACGTGGCTGACTTATCGAATGTTGATATTCCGTTTTATCAATTTTCCACAGCTCGACTCGGCTCGATTTCGGCAACGCGAGCTTGGATCGGCTCGAAACTCGAAACGTCGTGATCAAAGATGGATGAGCATGACGCAATGCGCGCGCAGCAGCAGCAGCAAGAGGCGATGGACGCCGACGTAGCACTGCAAGAGATGAAGCAGGCAACGCAGCGCCTCGACGAGATCCTGCAACACATGTGCGCAGCTTCCAGCAGTCGCCCCGACGTCGCTGGCATCGACAGCGAGGACGCGCGGTTCGCCGATGCGCTGGAGCACGCGAGCGACCACGACACCAGCACATCGGTCCCTGTGATCGATAGTGAGGAAGGCGCGCAGCAGCAGCGTGCAGAGTACGCTTCAGTTCAGGAGTATTTCAGCGTACGTGCACTGCTGTGCGTCTCTCTCCACACATGGTGTAAAAGGCTAACCATCTATGGTGACACTGCAGGCAATTGAGACCGCATTGGCTAGTGCAGACGATCTCAGTACAGCGATCCATGTGTCTGACCAGCAACTATACGCAGTTGACGGGGAGTCCATCAACCGAGAAGGACAGGGAAAACGGTTTGCTGGTGCGACGAGACACATGGCATTCTGCTTCACCAGCACCACCGACCCGAGCGACTGGGCGTCGGCTAGTAACACTCGTGAGCGTGTCGTGGTGGCGATGCCTTCTTCTGCTGAGCTCGAGGCGAACTTGCCGTACGATCACTTTGTGACGCGCTTGCGTGCGCAAATGCAAGCACAGGACCAGCTGCTGCCAGCGGCAAAGATCGACGCCATGGTGCACGAGGTTGTTCGCGTCGTATTGGCTCAGAATGCCACGACTGTCGATGCAATTCGCTCACACTTCTACGAGAGCGAGATCCAAGCCAACCAGGATCAAGAGATTCGCTGGCAACAGGCAAACAACCAAGTGACTCAGGTACAAAGCCTAACACAAGCTGTAATATGTGTGTGTGCCTATCATGAAGATCTCATGTGTGATGGTCTTGTTGCGACTGTAGATTTGTATGTGCGAGACGCAGTGCGCTTTCCAGTGGGGGCTCCAGGTCGTTGTGATGATCGCGTCGCTCGTTCGAGCCCAGACCAAAACTCACCACCAGCAGACAGACGACGTGCTTGACGGCCCCGTGGTCTCCACGACTCTACGGCACAGCCTCTTCCTCCCAAAGTCCAGCTACAACGCTCCCCATATATCCCTCTCGTACAATACCAGTGTCTACTTGATGCACCAGCAAACACAGCCATCCTCTTATTCTGAGACCAAGACGAGTACTTCAACTGAGCCACAGACTTACGAGCCAAGCACCTCGTCAAAGTCAAGCTCCAATGCGTCTCAGGACGATAGTGCCTTCGCTACCGGCTATTTCCACGAGTTCCCCACGCGCGAGCTGCCTGAGCTCCTCAAGATCTATGTCCGCGGTGGCTTTAGTGACAAGGCTCCCAGTACAAAGCCTACCACCAGTTCCCATCAGCACCAGGAGTTCGTGAGACTCAACATCCAGACGGTACCGTTTAAAACAGTTTCTGTTGCCCTTGCGTGCATGAGCCTGAGCTTAACTGTGTTGTATGCGTCGTAGCCATTTCCCCGCATGCGCATCATTCAAGCCGCCTGTGGTCGCTTCCATGCGCTGCTACTGAGTGACCTGGGAATGGTGTTTGCATTCGGCTTCTCGGTCGACGGCGCTCTCGGTCTGGACTTTGAAGGCATGCGGGGCGCGATCAAAGCCCCACGACTGCTCACATACTTCTTCGACAAGCTCATTACGATCAGAGCTATCGCCTGTGGTGGGGATCCAATGGCCGGCGCACATTCCGCAGCCGTGACTTCAGACGGGAGCGTGTACACGTGGGGCACGGGCGTGGCGCTAGGTAACCGCTCGGCTGTGAGCCATTCTGAGCCGCAGTTGATCCAGCTCCCAAGTATCGACGAAACTGGTGCAGAGGCTCAATCGAAAGCCACGGCGATCCACTCGATTGCCTGTGGTGGCGGCTTTTGTATCGCACTGAGTGAGACTGGCCACGCCTTTGCGTGGGGCAAGTGGAGCGACGGTCGCCTGGGTCTGGGCAAGATCCCGATCCTTAACCAGAGCTCGCGAAAGTACGGCCGGCGCCGACAGTTCCAGTCCTTCCAGCTCAGTCCAAGGCCATTGACGAGTGATACTAACCATAGAGGAGCCTGGCGGTTTGCCAAGGTGTCGTGTGGTGAGGCGCACTGCATAGCATTGACGCTCAACGGCGAGCTGTTAACCTGGGGACGAGGCACGCACGGTCAACTGGGGCTTGGGTCAACGAGAGACGATCTAGCTCCCACGAAGGTTGTGATATCAAGCGAGCGGCACTTGAAATGGCGCGACGTGGCTGCGGGTGAGAACTGGAGCATGGCGCTGGATGAACACGGTCGCGTGTGGACCTGGGGCGCGTGTGGCGGCGCTGTGCTTGGGCTGGGCACTGGCTCGTCGGAGGTCAGGAAGACGGCCGTCGTGACCGAGATGATCCTCCAGCGGCACTTCCGTCTGTTAAGGCAGCAACAGTCATCCGCCGTGACTGCACCGCCACTGCCGCAGCTCAGCTGGATGCGTCCACAGCTCGTCCCGTGCTTTGGCAATGGCGGGATCAAGATCCACAAGCTCAGCGCTGGGCTCCAGCACGCTGCTGCGATCTCAAATGACGGCGACTTGTACCTCTGGGGCGATGGCCACGGCTTCTCAACTCTGCCAAATCTCATGCGCTCCCCAGGCTCGAATGAGCCTGACATGGGCTCGAAGATCGTCGAGCACGTCGCGTGTGGTGGGGATCTCGTGGTCGTGTTCACGTCCGGATCGTTCCTCGCGCGGTCCATGCAAACCCTACACCGCCAGTGCGCAATGCTCTCCGCTGAGCACCAGAACCTGGACCGCAGTGCCTTGTATCAGGTGACGACGCACTTGGCGACCGACATTGTACTGCTCGTGTCAGGCAAACGACTCTTTGCGCACAAGCTGCTACTCGCGAGGCGCAGTGCAGTGCTGCGCGACCTTATCCTGAACGAGCAGCGAGGCAGCTCGTCTCCGCCATTGGCTCAGAAACAACGAGGCGATGGCGACGATACCACGGCTGTCATCATGGAACTGTTGCTGCCGCAGCTCCGTGTCGACGTTGCGCAGGTGCTGTTGGAGTTCATATACACGGACAACTTCTCGCTCATGCTCGATCCGCAGTCGTACCTGACCCGCGACGTGTTGAGGGCCGCGCAGCTCTACCAGCTGCCGAGTCTCGCAAAGCTCTGTCGCGAGACCTTGGCCGAGGCCTCGTCGCTTTCTGGTACATCTGCAGCTATGTTCCCACGCGAAGGGCTAGACTCCGAGTTTATTCATCAACAAGGAGATGAGGAAGAAGTGCGAAGCCTGAATACCGACCTCCAGTTTGCATTTGGGGACCGCACGTGGTCGGACCTGACACTCGTGACCGAGGGCAACAGAGAGATCCCGGTCCACCGGTGCGTGCTGGTGGCTCGAAGCGAGTACTTTCGCGCACTACTCGGGTTCCAACTCAAGCAGAACAGCCTGGGGAATGGCACTATGGTGCAGGTGGATGAGTCTTACGCGGCCATGCTGCGCGTGCTCAACTTCATCTACAACGACCACGTCGCGCTGCCCACGAGTTACGATGACAACCATACGCCTCACGAAGATGACAATGATAATGATGGCGCGGAGGAGCAGCTGCTGGAAGACCTCATCGCGGCCGACAAGTACGGCCTCGTGCGCTGGAAGCGGCTCTGCGAGCACGGCGTGGTCGTGGATCTGGCCAACTGCCTCGAGGTGCTCGCGGTCGCGGACCTCGTCAGCGCGGCCCACTTGAAACAGGTACGTGGGGGTGTAGCCATTTACTATCACAGTATGATGGAAATTGGTTTTTATGCTGACCGACAATGTTGGCTGGTCCTGACAATGTTATTGAACAACATTGTATGGGGATATCCTGTAGGTGGCGCTGGCGTTCCTGCAGAGCAGCCTGCACGTCGTGACGGCCGAGCCCGCATTCGCGCGCTTCAAGGACGACTTCCCACACTTGCTAGAGGAACTGTTCACCAACATCCGCACGGGGACCATTAACGAAGCGTTGCTACGGGTACGTACGTTCCTTACACAGGCTTCTATCGGCTGACAGGAGTCAGTCTGGGTTGACTGAGCTTTGACTCCATGCTGACCGTAGAACTGGCACGAGGCGGTCGAGACGCAGATCAACGCACAGCGCGCACAGGAAGAGCGTGAGTGGAAGGCGAAGTCCGAGAGCGCGCTGGCGTTCCCCTGGCTCTACTTGATACTCACAATCACCTTCGCGACGCTCTACCTCGCCGTCATGACCAAGCAGACGCACGAATACCCGTTCGTGCCGGCGTTCAACCTGCTCGCACTGCTCGGGTTCATTGGCACGCTCTTCTTCGGATGGATCTAATGATACAACGACACTCAGTAGCACCATAACATGATACAAAGAGGTTTACCGTGAAAAGAAGCAAAGGTGGGGAGTTTATGGTCTTGAACCTCTGTTGAATGGCTGGGCTGGGCTGGCTGCGTCGTCCTCGTCTAATGTAATCAGCTGTCTGTGTCCTGTTTATTCGTCCTTCTTGGGCGTGGCGTCCTCAGCATCCTCAGCGTCAGCGGCGACCTCAGCATCCTCAGCGTCAGCGGCGGCGTCCTCCGAAGCCTTCATACCGGCAGGCATCATGCGCTGGAGCTTCTCTAACCAGGACATGGCGCTGCCGGTCGTGCTGGACGGGTCGAACGCACTGCGCGCCGAGATCTGGTGCGGCGAGTAGATGAACACGTCCTCCTTGAGCTTCTCCTCGAAGTTCTCTGCTGTGATCCACGCACCCGACTGCTGGCGCAGCGTCGCCAAGAGCGCTTCGCGGCGGCGCTCCACCTCGGCGTCGCGGGCCTCGCGCACGATCGCCTTCTCCGCACGGTACTGACGAACCTTCTCTTCGTGCAGCGCCTTCTCGCGCGCGACCTCCTGCGCGCGGATCGCCTGCTGCTGGCGCTTGATCTCCAAGCGCGCGGCCTTCTCCTTCATGATCTTCAGTCGCTGGGCCCTACACCATGATGCGCAGTCCACAACGTAAGTTAGCTATCTATTGAACATCTATGGCCGAAAATGCAATTGAAATGCAACAACGTACTCGGCATCACGGGCGAGCTTCTCCTTGCGGCGCGCGACCTCGACGATGAACTCCTTGCGCAACGCCGCGACTTCGACACGGTAGGCCGTGCGCGACTTAACGTATGAGTACGAGCCGTCGGTGTTCGAGACCGCGGCCTGGGTCGACGCCTGCATGTATGAGAGAATGTTGCATGAGAGCGAGCCAATTGCGCACAAGACAGAGAGTGTTGCGTTAATAAACACATATGCGAAAGAGTGCAACGACGAACACAGCCACAGAATAAGAGAGAGCTATAGGAGACGTACCGCGCGGGCGAGCACGGTGCCCGTGTGCTTGGCGGACGTCGCGGCGGAGAGCTTGAGCAGCGCGGCGGCAGGCATGATCGATCGATCGTCTGGATTTGCGTTCCCCACCAGTGCAGGTTTTGAGATTGCACCACCACATATTTGGTGAAGACAATTCATTTTTGAATTGACCAAGTCTGTTTTAAGTGGACCACATATTTGCTGAAAGACTCTCTTTATGATAATACCCTTTTTAACATACTTACACACGAGAAATTGTTGAAAATAGGTCATCGCTGAAATGATGAGCAAATTGAGAAACTCGGCGAGGCAAAGACTTCCTCAAGTCCTCAGGCTCCGCTCTGCCTGCATTCTGTGATCGACAGGATTGCATCGTCGTGACACCCACTGATGATGGTTCACCAGATTTCTCAACAGCATCATATTGGCATGATAATTCACTCCATTCCATGGATGAAAGCGGCGAAAGGTCACATGGTTGAATCGTATGCACCAGGCAGAAACGTTGTAAATGCTGGTGGGGACTAAAAATGCATTCATCTTCTCTCGGGTGCCACCCTCGATGCCTCTGCAGCGCTTTATAGTTGGTGAGCAGCGTTGCATTAATGATACCCGTCAAAATCAGTCTAGGTCACGAATAATTGATCTGGACAGGTTCAAGATTTGCAATATATGACGAGATTTTTCAACAATGTAACATCGTTGCCATCCGCCACATTACAAACCCCGTGTCCAGTGCTCTGGGCAAATAAGCAGGCGGTCAGCTTGTGGGCAAGCAAGCGATCGCAGCCATGAGTGCATCTGCAAAGAGAATGAAGCAATCACATTCTCGTGAATGGGAGTGTCGCTAACAGTGACGCTAAACTGACTGCCTCATCCAAAGTCCTTTTGCGCTATTATCAGCCGAATTGAAATGTGACCAAAATTTCTTGATGTTGCGCAAAGACGAAAGAAACATGGTGGTTTTATGATGTACCTCAAGCATCGAAGGACGGAACAGAGACGACGACATAGTGAAACCAGCAAGTGTTCTCTTTTGCTTTTGCCATAAACATTTTGCTGTTTAAATCAACATTTTACGCTAACCCAAGCAACATAATTATTTTAAACTGCGTAATTTACAGCAAGCAAAATCAAAACAAACCCCCGATTCAAGCTTTTCGTTGTGGGTTCACATAAAAAGTCCGCAGTCTCAAACCGCAACTGCCCTTTGGCAATTATTTATTGCGAGCAAAAAAAGAAAAAGAGTGATTGTCCTTTTTGGAAGAGGGAGGTATTATCCCATTACTCTGCATTAGCAAGCCCGAGCGAACAAGCGAGAGAGAGCGAACGAGCAGACCAGCAGCTCCAGGACGAGGACGAGAGTGACCGGTCTCTGCGTGGGTGTATCAACAAGCAGAGCGTGCAAATCAGTGTGAGCCGTCCGGCAAACGTGTAGACACAGAACGCGCGTCACGATGAGCAGCAGCACCAAGGGCAGCGGCGGCAAGACGTTCACGGAGAAGGACATGGAGGTGCACCGCGAGTACATGAAGAAGTACAAGATGCAGTCGAGCGACCTGGGGAAGCAGCCTATGAAGTACCGCGACCACTACGAGATCCTGGGCATCGAGCGCGACGCCACGCACAGCGAGGTACGTTGTGCGTTTACGATGGTGAACCGGCGTCAGGAAACGTAACGATGCTACCGTTGAGTGCATGTTAACCCAGAGACTATCTGCTGTTTGTATGATGTGTAGATCCGACAAGCGTATCGTAAGCTGGCGCTCAAGTACCACCCGGACCGGAATGGCACGGCGGAGGCGCAGGAGCGCTGGGAGGGCGTGCCAGGTGAGTTCTGTTAGCAGTGCAGACCTGTGGGCGTGGCGTTCAGGGTACTAACGATATGATGTGTGTTCTCTGTCCGATTGTCTGTACAACTATAGCGGCGTACGCGGTGATCTCGAGTCCGAATGACCGCGCCGAGTACGACGCGACCCTGGAGACGCGCGACGCGCTCGTGGAGTTCTACAAGACGTACAATCCGGCGAAGCTCGACAACGCCACGATCCAGACAATCATCGACGGCTGGTACGGCCGCGAAGTGGAGCTCTTCCAGATGCTCAACTCCAAGTACGAGATCGCGCCGCATCAGGGCACGAACAAGGCGTACCAGCGCGCGCCACCCAAGCTCTCGCTCGAGCGCTCGCGAGCCGTGTCGATGGACAGCATGTCGTTCCAGATGAAGCAAGGTGTCGTGAGCGACCTCACGTGGAGCGAGACGATCGGCTCGGCCTTCTGCTGCAAGGGTGTGCTCGGTCGTGTGTTCAGCAAAAGCTACTACGAGGTGGAGACTCAGAGTCCGGGCTTCATCGTGGACCACGGCCCGTCGAACACGCCCGGCCAGGGCGTCACGATGCAGTCCCCCGTGACGCCCTCGCATTTGGGGACCGGCGCGAGCAGCCCCGAGATGGTGAAGTCCACTGATGGTGGTGCTGCTGGTGACGATACTGCGTCGACGCGGTCAGCAGCCATGACGACAATTGAGGAAGACGGCGACGACGACCAGCACCGCTCGCGGCCCAGCATGCTCGACGACAGCAGCTACAGCAGCACGCCGCCGAGCAGCACGTCGTCGTCGGACTCGCAGCTGCACCACCTCGCGGCGTCCACGATGTCCACGCCCACGGGCGGCCGCGCAGCAGCAGCAAGCTAAGTGAGAAGGTGTATTGTTTTTGCTATCAGTTTGTATTTTTCCAGGAGCGCAGTGGAGGAAGTGCGAGAAAAGGATGGAGGCCGAAGGGCGGCCTTCGTGTCTATAGGATTGATTGTGTGTTTGCGTCGTTGCTGCTGAGAAACCAACAGAGACGAGTATTATTATTATCATGTGCCCATGTTCACACAGTTTGTCCCGTGCGATGTCGTCCAGGCGGCCGTGATCAGCATGACCCCATTCGGACTTGTCTAACACATGAACACTGCATCCTGTCTATTTTGTAAATTATATTAATTACAGTATCATTTTCCGTTTTTTTGAAAATATTGTGTCCATTTGTGAAATAGAAATCCCAGTTCGTTCACGCAAGCATTTTCACACATCTTCAACACTCGCGCATTTGCTCATTGCGACAGCATTTCCATTTCCACATCCGTCTCGCCACGCACAAGCGACCGCCCCCTTCCCCTATCACCAGACCAACTATGAGCGACACCGTGGACGTAGACCTCATCCTGAGCAACCCGGCCGAGGGCTTCACGGCCACGTACAACCAGCGTGACCTCATCCTCTACGCCGCGGGCATCGGCGAGTCGGACCTGCAGTTCACCTACGAGTACGACGACAAGTTTGCCGCCTTCCCGCTCTGTACGTCAATAATGCCTGCTAGTTTTCTATCTGTCGCTTAGCCAGTCGTGTATGCATCTGTGCACTAACGCCCCTTGCGTCTATCTGCTTGTGTGTCGTTGTTGTACATGCAGTCCCCGTGGTGCTGTCGTTCAAGGGCGAGTCGCACGACGTGGTGCCATTCCCGCCGCCGACGCTCTCGGCCACGCCGGACGGTATGCCGGTGGTGAACCCGGCGATGATCCTGCACGGTGAGCAGTCGCTCGAGTTGCTGCGCCCGCTCAACCCGGAGGGTGGCACCCTGCAGTGCCAGACCAAGGTCGTGTCGTTCTTCAACAAGGGCAAGGGCACGCTCATGGAGTCGGAGACCGTGATGCAGGACGCCGAGGGCCCGATTGCGCGCCTCATCAGCGGCTCGTTCGTGCGCGGACTCACGGGCTTTGAGGGCAAGGGCCGCAAGCTGCCGCCGCGCGTGCAGATCCCCAAGCGCGAGCCGGACGCGCGTGAGACGTTCAAGACGGCGCCGACGCAGGCGCAGCTCTACCGCCTCTCAGGCGACTACAACGCGCTGCACATCGACCCGGAGATCGCCAAGAGCGTGGGCTTCAAGGCGCCGATCCTGCACGGGCTCTGCACCATGGGTGTGGCCTCGCGCGCGCTCTACAAGCGCTACTGCGGTGGTGACCCAGCCAACTTCAAGTCCATCCGCGTGCGCTTCGCAAGCCCGTGCTTCCCGGGTGAGACGCTCGAGACCGTCATGTGGGAGAACGGCAGCACGGTTTACTTCCAGACGATCGTCAAGGAGCGCAACGTGGTCGTCATCGACGGCGGCGAGTTCATCCACGCGGGTCCAGCCAGCGCCAAGCTGTAAATGAGCCAAAGTCAAGCAGCCAACAGCCGAGGCTGACAGGTAAGCCCACGAGCAATCATAGCCTGCTGCTGCGTATTCGTTCCGTTAATGATTACCGAAATGCTTTAAAACCCAGTCATTCAGATGGTCGGTCTCGAATGGTTAATGCTTTGCATTGTTGTTCATATATTTCCATCAAATCATTAATAAGCGCACAGGGGCGTAGTGTATATCTCTCTCATCTCTTCTTGTTGGCTCAGCTTGTGGGCCGTTGGCTTAGGCGGCGTTGCGCGTGATGTACGTCAGCAGGTCGATGCGCGTGACGACGCCGAAGATAACGGACTTGACCTCCACCTCGCCGCCCTTGCGGATGCGCTTCTGCTCGGTCACGACGAGTGCAAAGTGGTCGCGGTCGAAGATGCGACTGAGCTCGTAGAGCGACGTCTGCGTGTTCACCTTCTTGAACTGGCGGTACATGGCGCTCGCGACGGTGTCGGTGGGCTTGACGCGGCCGGGCATGAGCTGCGCGATGAGGTTGCCCTCGGACACGACGCCCACGATCGAGTTGTCGTCCGCGACCACGGGCAGGTTGTCAAAGCCCTCCTTCTTCAAAATGTCCACGGCGTCCTTGCACGTGAGGTCCGGCGTGATGGTCACGGGCGCCTGCAGCGGCAGCTCCGACACGAGCTTCTTGGCCCACCACGTGGAGCTCAGGCGCGCCTTGCCAATGTCCTCCACGTATCCGTGCTCGTACATCCAGTCGTCAGACAAGAACTTGGACATGTAGTTGCGCGTCGAGTCCGGCAGCACGACCACGCACGTCTGGCCCTTCTTGAGCGACTTGGCCGCGATCAACGCCGCCTGCAGCGCCGAGCCGCACGAGCCACCGCAGAGCAGACCCTCCTCGCGAATCAGGCGGCGCGCCAGCAGGAACGACTCCTGGTCGTCCGTCTTGATCCACTGGTCGATGAGCGCGCGGTCAAGCACTTCCGGGATGAAGTCGTAGCCGATGCCCTCGACCTGGTACGACTGAAGGCGCTTCTCGTCGTTCAGGTTTTCTGGGTACGCGAGGATCGAGCCCTTGGGGTCCGCGCCGACGACGATGCACTGCGGCGCCTTCTCCTTGAGGCGGCGCGCCGTGCCCGAGATGGTGCCACCGGTACCGGCGCCCATGACCACCATGTCCACCTTGTTGTCCAGCGCCTCGAGGATCTCCTCGGCCGTGCCGTCGTAGTGCGCGAGCGGGTTCGACGGGTTCGTGTACTGGTCCAGGATGTGCGAGTTCGGGATTTCCTTGTTCAGACGCAGGGCCACGCCGATGTGGCTCTCAGGCGAGTCCCACGCAGCCTCCGTGGGCGTGCGGATGATCTCGGCGCCCAGGGCCTTGAGCACGTCCACCTTCTCCTGCGACATCTTCTCCGGAAGCGTGATGATCATGCGGAAGCCGTAGATCGCGGCCGCGAGCGCGAGGCCGATGCCCGTGTTGCCGGACGTTGGCTCAATGAGCGTATCACCAGGGGTGATGCGGCCGGACTCCATGGCGTCCTCGACCATGCGCTTGCCGATGCGGTCCTTGACCGAGCCGCCGGCGTTGAAGTACTCGCACTTGGCGAGCAGGTCGCACTCGAGCCCGGCCTTCTTGGCGATCGTGTTGAGGCGCACAAGCGGCGTGTTGCCCACGTGCTCGAGGATCGTGTTGAGGATCTTTGGCTCCGGCTTGCTGCAGAAGGAATTGCCATATGCGCACATGCGATTCAGCGACAAGCGTTAGAGACACAGTACAACTCATCAATGCCAGAGAGTCATGCGCGTGACAACATGAAGCAATAGAAAGCGACGTACCGAGGACGGTGCACGTGCGGTCCCTTGACGAAGCACGTGTCGGGCGACGCGCACGGCGTGCCAGCAGGGAACTGATACACACAGAGAGCCACAGTGAGTCACTTGTGCACAAAGAGAGAGAGAGAAAGAGCGAGGCAGACAGCAATCAGAGCAGCGTGTGGTGGACGTACTGGGAGCGCGGAGGAGGCCATGTCGACAGAGAGTGACGAGTGTGGACGAGCGGAGCGATTCGGTTGTGAGGGGGTCAAGTGAGCCGTTCGTCTTGGTGCGTTCTCTGCTGGAACAGCTTCGTGCAACATATCACATCTTGCTCGCGCAACATTGTGGGCTTCAAAGCTGGCGATTGGAAGGGATGCCAGATTCAAAAATGCGATGTTGCATTTGCTTTCTTTGGCTTTTAGCTTGAAAAACGACGTTGAATCTGACTCGATATTAATATAGCGCTGGCTCGAGTAACTAACGAGTGAGGTACAGTGTACCATCAATATTGCATCGTAATATAGAATATGGCTTGTCCTGTGTCTCGTGGACCAGCCCCACTCATCCTCGAAGCGAAGAATGTTGTTGCACCTGAGATTCAACCAGGAGCTGAGCGTGCTGCACCACCTGAACAAGCCTTCCACCAGCTCAAAAAGACAAGCTCCCATAAAGTCTGCCTACCCACCTCGACTACGCGCATTCTCTGAGGCTTTGCAAGTCTCGTGGTAGCAAGTGGCGCTGCTCGTCATCTCGCGTGCGCTTGTCTACGGTGGATGAGTGACAGCTGCCATGTCACAAAATACTTATTTTAGAGAACCAATCAAAAGCGTGAAAACGATAGTGTGCTACTTCTTCCAGCCAATCAGTGCGCAGAATTAATTGTCGACGAAAGTACGGATCTGCTTGCCACCGATGCCAATCAAACCGAAGTGGACACCCAAACGGGTGGCTGTGGCGGAACGCGGCGTTACATTGCGCCTGTCGCGTTTGAATGATGGATCCGGTCACAGACTGCTGTTTACCCGGATTGCTGATCCTTCTCCTGCATGTAAGCATGCCAAGCGGCTGGTTAGCACCTGTTCCGTATTCTCTGCTTCATTGTGTCGCTTGAGCCAAGACCTGTTTCCCGTGGCGCAGTATGCACTCTACTCAGCACCGACCGCAGCGTGTGTCATTGAGGTACCTTGTTGTCTATTGTACGCTGTAACTGCTGATTGAAGTGGTTGATCTCGTGCAGCATGGCCTGCAGCTCTTCGTCTACTGTTTCGTCGTCGTCCTCACCCTCGTCTCGACTGGCTGCAAAGGTCTGAGTAAGGTTAGCTGTAAGCAGCAGAGAGGATTCAGAGGGCAGCTCTGAGTTGCTCCATTGGTCACTGCTCCACAAAGACTCCGATTGCAAGCCAGAGGATGAGGAGGACGACGACTGCCGCAGGGACTCTGTGAACTCGTCCAGGATCCGACGGAACTCTTCTTTCATTGCCACATCCACACGAACTGGAAGCGGTCCATGCGGCGACCCCAGTTCGTTTAGAACATCAGCCTCATTTTCAAACTGCGGCGCGTAGCTCTCCCTTTCAACACCCTGCTGCCACAATCGCTTCACTGCAGCACTCGCTTCATTGCCGACCTGCCCTCGTCTGTTGTTGTCAAGTGATTCCTTTGCTGGCTCTTCGTCGTGTTGAGCCTCAATTGCATCGACATCGCCAAGCTCCTGGCGGCCGTTTTCGCTCATCAGAGTGTCAGAAATCATCCGTCGAGGGCGTCTTCGGAGTGGAGTACTCCCTGTCCTATCACGATCTCTATCATCTTCGCTAGTATCCTCAAAAGCACTTGATGCGGTCGGTTCTCGGGTCACTTGTACGGCGTTTGTGGTGCTTTTACTTTCCTTCTCACTCGAGTCGAGAGGAGATTCACTGCCTGCGCTCGACAGCGAGGAGAGCAAAGTCGACGTCAACGCATCTCTGGCTGCAAAGTTCAACGGGATAAAGCCGCAGCCTTCAATTTCTCCAAGCCGTCCTGGTTCAACGTGACTGCAGCCGTCGTTTCTGCAGCTTTCAGAGCTCGCTGTCGACAGCGATCTTCTACCGCGCTCGGTTTCGTCAACAATCGAGATCAGATCATTTCGCCGGTCGTCACTCTTTGGTTTTTGATGAGACTCGCTTGCAAACGACGAGAAGATCACGAATCTGCTCACGTCAAGCGCTGCTGCATCACATCTTTCCTCTTCTTCGTCTTCTTCTGCGTCAATTGGGCTGGAAGACTGCAGGTGACACGCCGACAACTGCTCTGTAACCTCCAGACGCGCATCATCCTGAGATCTCTGCTGTTCTTCTCTCCTCGTTGACCTTCTTAGGACTCGGATCATTGGTAGTGGTGCACGTCGCTTTCTCCTGTGTCGCCACTTTGGTAGTGGTACACTGTACGTTGCTCGACGACATTTGCTGCAGGGGTTCGCGTACTCGCCTGTCTCACTGGAGGTGAATGATCCCACTTCTTCGCTCTCAGCAGTCTGAGCTTTAAAAGACGATGCTGCATCGATTTGGAGCACTTCGCACAGCTCCGAGTCGTTGGGAGCCATTCTTGTCAGCGCGTCTTTGCGTCTCTTGAGATGCTGCAGCCAAGTGACTCGTTCACGTTCGCGACGCTGGATGAGAGTTTGCGGGCACCTCCATATGAGGAAACTCTCATCGTTGCTCTTGATACTGGAGAGTGCGGATTGCGAGCCGAGCACAGCTTTCAGGTCGCCCAGGTACCTTCCTTCCTCAAGACAAAGCCAGTCGTCGTCCACCCACAACGCTTGTGCAGGCATGTGAGGCAGTACGGCTGAAGCTTCGAAAACCGCGGCGTCTTCGCCAGATCGTTCAGACACAGTGACAGGAACAGTGCTGGCCGAATCGCCGTCGCTGCTCGCCTCTTTTGCCTGTTTCGCCTCCGCAGTAGCCACACAGTTACGAACGGCTATAGGAGGTCGAGGCAGCGCAAAAGCTACTCCAAGTAGCTCAAATTGGTCACACGGTTCTTCAATTGGCGAATCAAGCTCGTCTGGACTTGGATGGCGACCAGGCTCTGGATCGCTGGTCTGGCGCAGAAAGGAAGCGAGCTCTCGCTCGTGTCGGTTCCTCCTCCACGCTCTCTGGATCGCCACTGCGGCGTTCGAGATTCTGACAACAGCCTCAACAGACAGACTTGGTGGGACCCCACCTACATTCTTCGGTTGTTGTGTCTCGCGTCTAGTGTCTAGTCTGGGAAACAACTCTCTCGGAGGAAAATGCTCAGATGGTAGCATCGTTGTTGTGACGTCAAGCTCAGGCCAACGAGCGATCGAGACTGGAGATGGCACCGCTGACACACTCTCGACGTGCGTGTCATCATCGGCCCGGTCATCTGAAACGTGATCTGCTGCTATATTGCCATTCGTCATCCCTGTCTTCTGCGTTTCAGATGCATCAACAGCGCGGGACGACCGCTGGGCTCGTTGATCAAATGAGGGTTGCTGACGCTCGACTACTGTCACATGCCTTGCTGAGATCTTCTTTGACTGTCTACCGAGCAGCTTTGCCTCGCGAACTTTGTCGAAAAGCGCCTGGGCAACGACTGAAGTCATGAGAAGATGGCTCGGACTTCTTTCTTCTTGCTTGTTGCGTACTGGTTGGTTCTCCTTCGTGTCGATGGCGGAAAGCGTGAGATGCGTGAGCTCTACTGAGAGCGGCTTGTGAGGATTCCGAGCCAGATTAGTACTGTCCAGATTCTCACGATCATCATCACCACCAGTTGCTGCACGTGGATGTGCACTCCTCTTCCAGGCAATGCACATGGCTTGCTTCCTGAATCGGGACAGCGGGCTCTCGGGCTGCGCATTTGTCTCCCTTGGGAGGACGACCAGCGGGTCATGTGAGAGCGACTGGCGTCCAGTGGAAACTGCGTTGAGGTCAGTCACGTGCGCGTTGTGGCGCTGCTGTCCAGATGGCTGAAGGCGCACATGATACTTTGCCAAATACGCGTCCAGTGCAGCAGACGACGTCGCTCTCGACGCGGCGGCAGGGTCGCGACGGCTCTGCGGCGCCAACACACCATGTGAGTCGCCATCACCACTTGCAGTCGATCGTATGCCAGCGCGTCTCTGCTTCTGTAATTGTAGCGTGTTGCCATTGCGCCATTGAGAACTGCCGCATCCATTCTCCATTTTGCCCAGACGCTTGCTTGTCCACGTGGATCTGACGACGAGAAGACGCGGGTGCCGCTTGAACAGGATGGAAAAAGCGCAAATCTTTCTTTTCTTGAACAAAGTGGTAAATATAACTAAACTGCATGGGCTCTTCACGATTGCTGGCCTGCCTTCGGATGGCTCTTGTGAAGACGCTTGTGTGGTGGTGGTGGAAAAATGCCTTGATCCTGCTTCTGGCGTGGGAGGATCTCATAAATATGGTACAGACATTGAGGTTGACTTCACACGACGCTTAAGCACAGTCCGAGAGCGTGAAGGACCACGAGGGCACGGCCATGGTCTCGTTCCAGCGCGACTCCTCTTCTTGGAGCCAGTCGTTGAGCGAGCAGCGCGCGTTCGAGCTCGAGTGCGTCATCACTTTGCTGGGCAGGATCGGCGACATGGTCGAGTCGCCCTGCGAGAAGTCCTCAAAGACCATGCCGTCCAGCACGGCGCCGAACGTCGGTGTCGCGTCATTCCACTCGTCAAAGCTCAGCGGCGACAGCGCGCGCTCCTCGGAGAGGTCCGTGGACGCGCGTGAGTACTTGTTCGACGTCGGCGCTGTGGTGTCCACGAAGACTGACACTTGCTTCTCTTCCTCTTCTTCCGCTGACTCTGGTGACACGATCTCAATCTTCAAAGGTTCCTCTTCCGCTGGCTCTGGTGACACGACCTCGATCTTCAAAGGTTTCTCTTCCACTGGCCGGATAAACGAGGATTCGAGCGCACGAGTGGCGGTGATAGTCATCATCGTGCTCTCCTCGGCGACTGGCTGCGGCTTCTGAGTCACTGGACGCGGTCCTGGAACTGGAGATGCCGGCATTGGATGCGCCGAGAACTCGATCTGCTGGCCGATCTTGTCGGCGAAGCGCAAAAACTCGCGGATCCAGTAGTCCGACTCGGCGGCCTTGAGCTCCTGGATGTTGAGGCAGTGGCCTAACTTGCAGCGGTACTGGATGTGCCAGTAGAAGTGGTTGCGGAGACTCGACACGCGCTTCTGGAGCTTGATGTGCAGGTTGTAGCAGTAGTTCTTGCGGTACTGATAGAAGAAGTTCTGCTTGCCGATCGCGTGGCCCGAGTACTTCTTCGTCACGCGCAGTGGATCGCACTGCAGCATACTCGAGATGAACCCGCGCAAGTGGAGCCCGTCCACGAGCGGCAGCGCGCCGAGCTGAAACTGCTTCATCATCATGTTGGCGTACTTGTGCTCGTCCGTGCTCCACTTGCCCTTGCGCACCTTCGAGTTCTGCGCGTTCTTGTACTCGCGGAAGATCTTGACGGTCGTGACTGGCACAGCGCAGATCTCGCACTGCGTGAGCGGCCACATGAAGATGCAGCGCGGGTGGAAGCGGTGGCCACAGCCGTCCAGCTCCAGGATGGCGCCGCACGACTTGCAGCCGTCGCAGCGCGTGGAGCCTTCGCTGCCCTCGGTCGGGGACGCTGGTCGCTTCTCGCACGGGGAGTTCATGTTGAAGGTTGGGGAGAGGAGGAAGGGGGTCGGGGGTTGTTATGGGTGGAGGCGGTCGGTGGTAAGTTGATGAATAAGCGCTGCTGCATGGCGCCACCGCGCCATGTTCGCCCGCTGCTTTCCCCAATTGCGATTCGAAAAGCGCCAGTGGTTTGGAAACGCGACCAACACTCTCAAACCCACTGGCGAAAATTCTCCAAATAGCGTTCACCGATTGGATGGATTTTAACCGCCAATCAGCGCGCTTATATTTTAGAAATAAATTGCTAAAAATGAACTCAATGGAACACAAAAAATACTGCTCTGGAACCAACTCGAAGCGATAACTACGGATATAGACGCAAGTAGTCCCCGCCAAAAAACGCGATCGACCTCGCATTCGCGCTTTTCTCTCCACTTGTTGCACTTGAAGCGCTCTTTCTATGGATCTGCTCTTCTCGTGTGTGACTTTCGCCGTGTGCGGTCACGGATTCAGCTTGTGGAGCCTCTCGATGGCGTCAAACACAGTCGGTCGAGCTCTAAAGTCCTGAGTGAGCAACCACCTGCAGACGAAAACAAAGCAGACACAGTCGTGAGAACCAGACATTCGCACTCGTCACTTTTCAATTTACCACGCAGCCCACAGGTCGAGACAGGTCAGCTCAAGCCAACAACAACACGTACCGAATCAAGTCACAGAAGTCGGTCGAGTACGGGTGCGCTTTCGGAAACCTGATCACACCGATGACTGCGAGATAGGTGCACTCGACGATGCGCACATCGCCATTGTCGTAGAACGAGCATTCGAACGGCGAGTACCCGAAGGCCATGGCGTAGAGAAGACACCCGAGCGACCATACTGCACACAGGATAGAGCAACGCCGCCAAACCAGTTATACTTCTGAAACAGATTCCGCCCAGCCAGCCGACTGCCTTACCGTCCGTTCTGCTGGTGATGTTCGCGTAGTCAGGGACGTCATACAGTTCTGCAGCATCAACGACAAGCAAGCGACATCAGCCTCCAAACGACATGGCACTTGCAGAAGAGGTCCGGGAACGACCAACCTGGTGCGCGGTACGGCATCGAGCTGAGCTGCGCCGCCCGCTCTTGTAGCAGTAACGCATCGGCGCGCTTTGTGATCGTGAAGTCGGCGATCGAGACCGAGCCAAAGTCCGTCAGGATGGGCTCGTTCGAATCGGAGAGCAGCACATTCTCGGGCTGCAATGAAGGGCACGAGAGAGAAGTCAGCAGAGCGTCGTCAGCGGTCAAAGATTGAGCCGCGGGATGGTAAGTACTGTTTAGCATCCAACCTTGATGTCGCGGTGAGCGAGCGGCGGTGACTTGGAGTGCAACTCAGCGACAGCGCGGCAGATCTTCAGAAACATGTCCAGGATCTGCGACTCCGGTATCCTCATGCGGCGGCTGTCCATACAACATACACCTTGTATCAGTGCAGCTGTCTTCAGCTGTGAGCAAAGGTGAATTAGCGCTGTACCTTAGTGATACGTCAATCATTTCTCGCAGCGTTCCGTTCTGTAGCCATACAAGTGAGAGATTCGTTAGCTCGTCAATTCGATAATGTATACATGCATCCCGATAGCATCGCTGTGCACAATCATCTGCAGTCTCAAAAATGCCACGCACCTCCATGAACGGGAAGAGCAGATAGTACTCGAGTGCATTCGCGTCGACCGAGAGCACCGCGTAGTCGGTCAGCGGCATGATGTTCGGGTGCGCGAACGACTTGTGCATCTGGATCTCCTGCTTGGCCATCTCGATCTGGTCCTCGCTCTGGCATAAAATCTTCTTGAGCGCAAACGCCTCGCCCGTGAGCGTGTCGCGCGCGTTGTACACGTACGAGTAGCCGCCCTGCGCGATCTCGCTTCCTACAGCTACACTATTACACATGCCGTTAGTATAGAAGTACTGGAATACATTTCACAGAACCACAAGGGCGCCATGACGTACGTTCGTCCGCTCTGCATGCTGACCGAGTGCGTGTAACCAAAGCACTGCATGAGGCGCTGCAGCGCGTGCAGCGGGAAGAGCGTGACGCTCGAGCAGATCGTCCCACCCACCGCAGAAGCGCTTGATGCACCTGATGCGCTTGATGCGCGACGGTGACTGGTCGTCGGCAGGAAGCTCTGCTGCTGCTGCGCATGGCCGTCGTCCGCGAACTTACTCGTTGGGGTCATCATGTCTTCTCACTCCTCGCACTTCTGAGTCCGGAAAGCTGACTGAGGGCACAAAATACCAAAATAACGAAAAAGGCTGCATAGTTTGATGAAAAGCGATATGAGCAGCACAAACCTGTCAAAATATTGAAAATTGCGGCAACAGTTACAGTAATTACCTTTTGTAGACGTATTGCAGTGTCTACAGTGCAACAACATCGTCAGAAAATGGTTCATGCCAGTTGGACGAGCCAGCCTGGCAGCTTGGTATGTGTGTGTTTGTGTTGTTATTGATTTGTGTTGTTTCTCTTCTCCTACCTCACGTGCCTAGTCTGGACGGAGTGACCCAAAGTTGCTCCTATCTCTTGCGTCCTCTTCTCTTATGCGTCGTCGTCACTGTCCAAATCATCATCGTCATCGTCATCATCGTCGTCACTATCGTCGTCGTCGTCGACCAGCATGCGCATGCTCGGCATCTTGGAACCACCACTGTTCTGAGCACTCGTCGCCGCTGACGCACTCTTCTCGCTGTCTGCATCGCTCACGTCGTCGCTGTCCATGTCAGCGTCCTTGTTCGCCGCACTCTCACCCACAAAGAGCTCCTTTCGTGCAGCGTCACCATCAGCAGCTCCCGAACCAGACTCGGTCGTCTTCTTCTTCTTCTTCGTATCCACGCGGCGGTCTTCGTCCTCGGTCTCCGAGTCGGCCGTGTCGGCCTCGGCGTGGCCGCTGCCGTCCTGGACCTTCATCTTGATCAGGTCCAGGCGCTCCTTGGCGCGCCGGTTCGAGAACCACGTCTTAATCTGGCGCTTCGTCACACCCGTCGGGTTCACAAAGTTGTCGTCGGCGTGGTCGTCCTGATTCAGGATGTTCTGCAATTCCTCCAAGCGCGAGACGCTCGGGCGCGGGTTCTTCTCGTACTCCTCGATGATCGTCGCCAGCTGCTTGACGTTGAATATCCGACCAGGGTGCTTGCCCGAGGCGTCCTTCACCTTGGCTTCCTTCTTGCTGCTGTTGGACGAGGACGAGGTTCGTGCTGCTGCCTTTGCTTCACCGGACGAACTAGAGGCAGTCGTGGTACTCGTAGCCACTGGGTCTTTCTTGCTGCGCTTCACGGCTGGAGCCTTGGTCTCACCTGTCGCTGATGCCGAAGCCTTCCGCTTACCGCTCGACTTGCTCTTACCTCCCGTCGCCGGCGACTTGGACGATACGCTCCCTTCGTCATCACTATCCGACTCGGTCTCGCTCAGACCGGACGAGCTGCCTACTTCCTGTATGTCCAGCGACGTGAGTGCCTGCGGCCGCTGGTTCGTGGACCGACGCTTGTAGAACCAGCAGCGGATCTGCTTGTAGTCGATGGACTTTTGGGCCTCGTCGCTCGCCGGGTCCCGCGCGCCAATGTCGTTCAGTTTGTCCGCGAGCTTGTCGAGTTTCTTCTTGCTCGGCGTGTCGTCCTTGTGGAAGTACTTCTCGAGCTTCACGAGCTGCTCGAGCGAGAACTTGACGCGCGGTCGTCTCGAGTCGGGCGACGCGGCGGGCGAGTCTGGGGATGCGCCTGGGGAGCCAGCCGGCAGCGACTCGGTCTCCACATCCAGCAGCAGAGACGGTTCTTTCTTCTTCAGCTTCTTCTTTGCCGCTTCTTCACCCGTGGCCACGATGCCCGCAAAGATCGAGTCGCCCTTCTCGACGATCATGTTGTACTCGTCCAGCAGCTTGTTCGTCTGCTTCACGAGCTCCTTGTTGTCCTTGTGCGCCTTGAGCACCAGGTTGAGCTGTCTGTGGAGCGCCGACTCGATCAAGATCTCGCGCGGAATGATCACCGACAGCAGCAGCTCGATCAGGTCCGTGAGCTCCTCGGCCGACGCGTCCTCTTCCAGCTGCTTCAGCATCTTGAGCTTAATGTGCGTCACTTCGTCCTTGCCCAGCGGCTTTGTCGGTCCCTGTCGTGCATTCTTGTACGGGATGTGCGTGCGTTCACGGGCGCGTTCAATCGCCGCGGCACGCACGGCCTTGATCTCCTCCTCGCTCTTGCCCGAGTCACGCGCGTCCTTCACGGCTCGTCGCACCGACGCCACGTGGTCGATGCGAATGCGCTTCTTTGGATTCAGCACGAGCTTCACAGCGGTATCAGGTCCGCCATTCAGCTTTGACGACGGACTTGCCTTGCCTCCTTTCGTTGTTGGCAGAGAGCGATCGCCGCCAGAGAGGAGCAGTTCGCCGGCTTCATCGACAATCTCACCTGGTCCCTTGCCGTTCTCGCGCAGTCGAGAGACACGCGCCTCCAGTACTTCCTTTGCTTCGTCAATGTACGCAGCCTTCATGCGCTTCACGCTCTCCACGTCCATATCGGTGGTCGAGATGTCCTTCATCTTCAGACGCATGTAGTCCAGACGCTCCTTCGCGCGGCGGTTGTCAAACCAAATGCGGATCTGCTTGACTGAGATGCCCTCGGGTTGGAGCTCCTTGTCCGCGTACTCGGGGCTGTTGATGATGCGGTACATCGCCTGGATCTCGCACGACTCTGGACGCGACGATTTCTGATACCAGTCTTCCAGTTTCTGGATCTGCTTGGACGAGTACAGGCGACTGGCGCCGTTCTTGCCCTTGATAATGGCGTTCGCGCGTGCAGCGGCGGCGGCGGCCGAAGACGGCGCTTTTCGTGCCGCAGTGGACGCTGACGCCGTCCCGGATTTGCTGTCTTCCTTTGGTGGCGGTAGCTTAATCTCCTTGGTCAGGTCCACTTCGAACTGGATGCCTGTCACCTGTAGCTGCTGGAGCAGGTCCTTGAGCGACGCCAGACCCGCATGGACGCGCGTGAGCAGTACGTCCTTCTCGGTCGAGTCGCTGGTGTTAGTTACACTGTTGCCGTGGTGACTCTTGAAATCGTTAGTTGGCGAATGCGAGACTGGGGAGAGCGGCTCCTGTGTCAACGAGGTAGATGAGATGGGCATTGTGAATGGCGGCGGCTGGCGCTCTTCGTCCTTGATGGCAGCCACAGATGATGACCCGCCATTCTGCAGCTGCAGCTTTTCGTTGTCTCTCCATGCGCTGCCCATGACGTTCTCGATCTCGGTTGTAAGGCTCTGGGTCACCTGCAGCATCTCCTCAGTGCGCTCGAGCACCATGTTGTTAATCTTCTTGCCGCCGCGCAGCGCAATATCAGTGATGCGCTTGAGCTCAAGCTCGACGGCGGTTGTGCTAGCACTTGTAGCACCAGTATTAGCGACTTGGGTCGCATCGCCATTTCCTCCTGTTGCCTGGCTGCCTTTCCCGGTGGGCGCGGCTTTCGAGCCACGCATACTGCGGCCTTTCCCTGCATCCTCTCGCTTCTTACGGGGCGTGAGCGCCTCTCTCTCGGCAGCCGCAGCAGCCTCCGCTTCCGCCTTGACCGTCGTCTCGCAGTCCGGACAGAACCACTGCTTGCCGGACGCGCTGATGAGCTTGTTGAACCGCTGGCGGTAGCAGCTCGAGTGGTACATGCACTTGCAGCTCGTGCAGAGCATCGCGCGGCGGCCGTTGCGCGGCTCCTGGCACACTTCACACTCCTTGCGCGCGCCCGTGCGGCGTCGCGCCGCGATGATCGCCGTCACGTCCGACCCGGACTTGAGCGCATTGCTCGTTTTACCCCCGTCCTCGGTCTTGATGGGCGACACGGCGGACGCCGAGTCCGAGTCGCCGCCGTGTTCGCGTGTTGCTACTTTGTTTGCCTTGTTAGAAGTCTCTTCGTCCGTGTCGGTGGCGCGCAATGGCGTGGCCGTGCTGTCCAAGTCGTCGTCCGACGGCGCGTTGATCGAGTCGTCGTCGTCCTTCTCGACGCGCACGCCGCCGTCTTCATCGTCATCATCGACGTCCAGATCCTCGTCGTCGTCATCGTCCTCCTCTTCGGCGTCCGCAGCCATGTCCACATCCGCACCACTCTTGACGGACACAGCGTCGTCAATATCGTCGTCGTCGCGTCCACCAGCAGCGTCGAGGTCCGCGTCTTCCTCCTCATCATCATCGTCGTCATCATCTTCATCATCATCGTCGTCGTCATCGTCGTCGTCGTCCGAAGCAGACTGCTGGTTACTTTTGTACACGAGCAGTGCCTTCTTCTTTTCGGCCGCGTCGGCGCTCGTCCCATCCGCCACGCTACTCGGCCGCGTCTCCGCCATCTCGACGTCCGACATGTGTGCGTCTCTCTCTCTCTCGGCGAGTCTGTTTGTGCTACTGCTGCGTTCGTTACAAGGTCTCAGGTTACTTACAGACCAGTACGACGCCTTCTTCTCCTTCACGATGAGACGGCTGTGTGTGTGCTTGTGTGAAGAGTTCTTCTGCTTCTGCTCACGGGCCGCTCGCTTGCTCTCTTCGCGCGCGCTTCTGCTTGTATTCGTGGCGGTAACCACTGCTACAGAGATGGAATGGAAGGCTCCCCCTGGCCTCAATAGTGGACCCTTCTTAACTAACGCTCTCACGCCACTTTGCACAATTGCAACCAATCACATGGCTTCAACTACTTATTTGTAGCCAATCGTAGACCATTGAGCTTCTGAGTTTTCCAGATTACGGAACACACACCTCGGTTTTAATGCATGCATGCATGCTGTTATTTTGTGGAGGACTCTCTATGATGGATGCTAACGCGAATGGCGCAAGTCGTTCTCGTACGTTCACTTACCATTCTGCTGCAGCTCGTGGAGCCGCGGGGCCTCGAGGTCCGCAATGGCGACGGGTAGCGGGATCTTGTCGTTGAGCTTGGCGATGCGGTGTGACGTCTCGATGGAGCTGATCGCGTGCTTGAGACTCTTGCGCAGCGTCGGGTCATCGATCTCGTTCAGATTGCGCAGCAGCTTCGGCAGACTCTCGTACTTTGTGAGCAGCTCCACGGCGCGCTCTTCGGTCATGTGCTCGACTTTAGAAATCTTTCCCCAGCGCGTGCCGATGAGTGCCAGGTACGCGGGGATCAGTCGCGCGCGTGGCAGTCCGAAGCGGCTCTGCACGTGGCGCTCGCGCAAGTAGCGGCGCTTGTTGGGCTGGTACAGCTCCACATAGCCGCTCGGAGCTTGGGTGACTGCCGTCTCCATTGACTCCGAAGCTGTTGGAGCACCTGGAGACTGCTTTACGGGATCGGCGTCAAGGGTGCTGGTGCCGCGCGCGAGTTGGAGAAAGTCGTTGTCGTTCGAGACGACCAGCACTTCGTATCCAGCGGTGACATACGCCTCGGTGTACGACGCAATGAGGTCGTCGGCCTCAAAGCCCGGGAACGTGATGCAGTTCACGCCGCCCTGGCTCAGCACGCCCGAGGCCGACGCGAGCTGCGAGCCGAGCGAGTGCGGCGTGGGCTTGCGCAGGCTCTTGTAGGTTGGGTCCATGAGCTTGCGGGTCGTCGGCTTGCGCTTCGAGTCGAAGAACACGCAGATGTGCTCGGGCAGGTGGGTCTTGTCCATCCGCTGCAGCAGCTGGATGAGCCCATTCACAGCCTCGCGCTGGACACCATCGCTGTAGCAGACAAAGTAACGACACATACTCATTAGCACCAAAGTGATACAGCAGACGATGCAAGTTGCACTAGGACTCTCACCTGTCGGCAGCAGTCAGTGGGTTGTAAAAGTGGTACAGCGCATTGTTGCCATCGACGAGCAAGCTCTTCTTGCGTCGAGGCGGCTCCGCTTTCTTCGCTGTTGGTGTCGAAGCACCGCGCGCTCGCTGCAACGGCGCAGTCGTGGAGAAGCATGCGCTGCTGCCGATAAGTGCACTGCTAGTGCAGATGGAGCTGCTGTCAACGAGCAGAGCAGTTGCATTGCGCAGCGCCGGCGGCGAGCGCCATCGCGCCAAGGAAGTCGTCGCTGCTCGTCGCATTTCTGATCTTGACCAATTGCGCTCCGTTGCCAATCACCTGCTTTCGATCACATTCGAGTAACATTCATGACATTCATGCAACCTCGCAATCCGTATACTCAAGACCAGAGTTTTAGTGTTCATTTTTTCGAATCTTGAAGAGTAATCAGAGCACGAAACGACGTCTCACAGCAATGACTAGCAACGGTCTTCCAGCGCATTACCTTCTGCCTCTTGCGTGACGCCAGCAAGACCAATAGCTCTACGTCCACGCCGCCATGACGCTCAGACGCCTGTCGTTGCTGTGGTGTATCGCTGGCTGTATTTTGCTGCTCGCCTGCGTCCAGGCGCTGTGCCCGAACGCGTGCTCGGGGCGCGGCGTGTGCGACCGCTACATGGTCTGTCACTGCCACGAGGGCTTTACGGGCTACGACTGCTCTGGGATCGAGTGCCCCATGGGAAAAGCCTGGGGCGTGATCACCGGTATCGACCGCGCGCACGGGCCCGCCGTGTGCTCGGGTCGCGGCTACTGCAACCAGGACACGGGCGTGTGCGCGTGCCAGCAAGGCTTCCACGGCAACGCGTGCCAGTTCAGCGACTGCCCAGACAGCTGCATGGCGCACGGCAACTGCGTGTCCATGCGCGAGCACGCGCAGAACGAGGTGCTCTCGCGCGAGCTCTACGACGCCTTCACCTTCAGCTACGAGGACGTCTGGGACGCCGACATGCTGCTCGGCTGTGAGTGCGACGACACGTACTCGGGCGCCAACTGCGCGCTCAAGACCTGTCCTGTCGGCGATGACCCACTCACGACTGGGCAACTCAACGAAGTGCAGCTTGTTGAGTGCCTCACCAGCTACCAGCAGCAGACGCTCACGCTACGCTCGGACGCGCCGCTCACCAAGGGCACGTTCATCCTCTTCTTTGGCAAGCAGTACACGCGTCCCATCTCATTCAACGCATTAGCGACGCTGAATTCGAACGGCATGTCGGTTGCAAGCTCGCTACTCGCGCTCAAGGGCATCGAAGCCGTCACGGTCGCAAAGACCGATGTCTCGACCACACGCACCGACTGGCAGATCAACTACCCGGTGACGAATTCCGCGCAGAACGCCGTCGTGCCACGCTGGAAGGTGCTCGAGGTGCAACAGTTCATCTGCGCCGCCGATGCGGGCGTCTTTTCGCTCACGTTCGGCAACCAGACGGTCTCCAAGATCCCGTTCAACGCCGACGTCAACACGTTCCTGGCGCAGATGCTCAAGATCTCGTTCATCGAGAGTCTGGACATCGTGCTCTCGCCACCGGGCACCACCACGATCTGCTCGACGACCGGTACGTACGTGTCGATCACGTTCACGAAGCTCTGGGACCGCAACTACTTTGGCGACATCCCAGAGATCACGTTCTCGAAGCTGGACGCCAAAGGTCTCGTGACGCTCTTCCTCAACGGCGGCGACGGCTTCATCGACGTCGAGACCAAGGAGGTGACCAAGGGCATCGACACGTGCCGGATCATCGAGAAGCAGTCGTTCGTATGTGCTGCGACGAGCGGCAAGTTCGCGCTTACGTTCGAGGACGGCTCGCGGGTTACGAGGCTCGCGTTTGACATCACCGCCGACATCCTGCGGGCCACGATTATCGCGAGCGTGCCCTACATTGTCGACATTGACGTCACCTACTCGGATGGCAGCACCACGGCGTGCACTGTCACGGGCACGACGATCATGATCTCCTTTGTGGTCGTCAAGGCCACGGGTGCGCGCGGGGACGGCGACCTGGCCGAGGTGCTCGCAGACAAGACGAATGACGGCGGTGTGGACGGCCTCAACCACATCTCAAACCGACTCAAATTCCCCACGATGGCACTGACGGAGCTAGTGCGGGGCGTGACGTGCGCACCACTGAGCCAGAGCTTCAGCGCCGACCCGACCAACCAGATCGTGGCGCCCGTGCAACAGGGCGGGGGTGGGTTCACGGTCTCATTCAGAGGATACACGAGCATCCCAATACCAGCGCACTCGCCACCGGAAGGTGTTCAGCAGATCCTCCAGATGCTGCCGAGTATCCAGGGCGTGAACGTGTCGTACCTGGGCGCGCAAGCGTGCGAGACACCGGCCAACGTCATGAGCATCACGTTCACACAAAACTTTGGAAAGTACGTGCCTAGTGTCGTCCTCCTCGCGTTGGTCCATTTGAGATGAACACTTGCTCGTGGGTTCGTCCTCATTCAACTAACTCACTTGACGCTTGTATGTGACTGGCTGTGTGCAGCCTGCCGACTGTGGTCGTGGATGGTACGCTGCTGGCGCCCGGATCGAGTATTGCGGCGTTCGGCAACGGCCTCGACACGCAACAGATCGTGTCCGTCAATGGCACGAAGGAGAGCGCCGTGTGCTCTGGTCGCGGCCAGTGCGACGACCTCAAGCTCGGCAAGTGCTTCTGCTTCATCGGGTACACCAACAGCAATGGGAATGGCGAGCTGGGCAACATGCTCGTGAACCGTGGAGACTGCGGCTGCACGTCGCGCATCCCAGTCTCTTGTCCCGGGGAGCTCTCCTGCAGTGGCCATGGCACGTGTTCGGACGAGCCCAGCTGGAAGTGTACCTGCGCAGTCGGCTGGCAGGGCGGTGATTGTGCGGACCGCGTGTGTCCATCTGGGAACGCGTGGTTCGACTACCCGCAGGCGGTGAACGTCGCGCACCGGAGCATGAGTGAGTGCAGCGGCGTTGGGTCGTGTGATCGGAGCAGCGGGCTCTGCAAGTGTCCACGGCCGTACACGGGCACGGCTTGTGAACTCAGTAAGTCATCTGAGCTGTTGTGATGTGCGTGTGATGTTTAGCCTGTAATGACGAGCTAATCATCTGGTGTGCCTTGATGTAACCTCAGTGTCCTGCGGTGGCACGACCGCCGAGTGCTCAGCGAACGGTCAGTGCCTGACGCTGAACGACCTGGCGTCGCTCGTGACGGTGAAGGGCGAGACTGCCGGCTTTGCGTACGGAGAGGACCCGAACAACCCGAGGACGTGGGGCCGCAGCAAGATCCGCAGCTGCCTGTGCGATCCAGGATTCTTTGGCTACGACTGCTCATTGCGTACGTCCACGTCCTCCTTCTTAGAAAGTTATCAAGCGAATGCTGACTGTGTCTACTTGCCTGTGCTCATAGGCGAATGCCCTCGGGGCGACGACCCCAGCACCTTCGACGACGTCGTCGAGCGACAGCTGGTCCAGTGCCTCGCAACAACGGGCAGCTTCACGCTGACGTTCCGGGACCAGACGACCTCCGCAATTCCATTCAACGCTGACGAACCTACCGTCAAAAGCGCGCTTGAGGCGCTCTCAACATTCCAGCAAGCGAGCGTCACGTTCTCCGGCTCGATCACAGCGTGTTCAGCGGGCAACTCCGTCATGATGATCGACTTTGTGAGCGAACTGGGCGACTTGCCGTCCTTGAAAGGTTCTGCAGCCTTGCTGCGTGACAGTGTGAACAACAACGGGCAGGACGGGTCCGGGAAACTGGTATTCGCCAGTGGTGGCGCCATCTTGCAAGGCCAGCAGTCCATGAAAGGGACGCGAGAGTACGCATTCTGTTCCAACCACGGCAAGTGCGACTTTGGGACGGGCATTTGCACCTGCGACGACAACTACGGCAGCAGCAACGGCAAGGGAGGGGTCGGTCCCATCGGCGACTGCGGCTTCCACCAGCTCAAGTACATTGGGGCGCAGGCAGCGTAAAGAACTGTGTGTATTGCTAATTGAAGTGTATACAGGATCATGGGCTTTGTTGGTGACATGCACTTGAGATGATTGATACATAAATTGTTTGAACGCTTCGTTCGTGAACGAGTACACGCAGAGGTCGATCGTGGAGGTCGCCCGGCGGATGATGGCTCTCATCTTAGCGAGAGCTTGACCACTGGGATCTGGGAACCGCAGCACGCCGATGACGTTATTCGCGCCGGTTGCTGCGCGAACTGCCGCCCGTCAGCGTCAGCTTGAGCACGGATGTTGGCGAGGATGACCATGCGAGCCTCGAACGCAGCGAAGAGAACGAACCGCGAGCTCACAGCCATCTCGGCGAGTCGGATTATAGTTGCCGTTGTCGTCGCTACAGGACAGCGAGCATTTGCTTCTGCAGGGCCGCAGGATCACAGTGAACCTTCGTGATCGCCGCCTCTCGCGTCAAGCCCCTCACGCAGACGAGGTGTGTCGCCTCGGCGAGCTTCTCGTCAGTGATGCGCCGGTAGGCACGCGTGAAGTAAGCAAGCTCAAGGTTTTGTTTCAACTTCAAAATTCAATTGAATCAAGTTGAAGAACAACTTCACAACACTTGTTGAAGGTGTTCTTCAATTTGTTGTCATGGTGAACACACTCATAGCCACAGGACGAGCGTCCAGCGAGACGTCCATCTTGAATGGACACAAGTACGCGGCGGGCAACATGGACTTCAACCCGTTCAGGGACGACATTCTCACAACTGGCGGTGGGGACTCCGTCATCTAGCACTGGTCTGTCGATAATGACACATCGGCGTCAACCTCAGTGCCAACGCAGATGCTCAGGGCCACGCGAAGGGACTTCGAGTCGTCAAGCTCCACCCAACGGCGTCGAACGTGCTCTGTTCGTCGGTGCAGGACCCGACACTGCGGTTCTGGGACGTCGAGCACCGCAGGAGCAAATCTCGCTCACGAGCGAGTTCGGAGGTATGGTCTGGAGCATGATCTTCAACTTTGACGGGAGTTTGTTGGTGACCTCCAGTCGCGAGAAGATCGTACGCATCTTCGACTCGCGCAGCCAAAGCCACCCACTCGTGGCCATGGCTTGCGGCCACGACAGCACCAAGCCGCAGTTCGTGACGTGGATTGATAACTCGAAGATCGTGGCCGTTGGCGTGAACGCGCGCAACGAGAAGCAGATTTTGTTCTGGGACTTGAAGAACCTCGTGGAACCAATTTCGCACCCCGTGACGATCGAGACATCGGCGAGCAGCGTGATCCACTATCCGTTCTACGACGACGAGAGCTTCCAGCTGCTGTTCCTGGTCAGTATGGGTGACTGCCACGTGTAGAGCTACGAGATCGACACGATGGAGTGGTGCACGCGCGTGCACCTCTCGCCGCATTTACGCGTCGTTTCTCCGACAACAAACCTTTTTTATTTACTTCGATTTATTGGCTAAAATCCTAAAATCCTGATTCACCGAGGTATACTCTATTGTATTTCTCATTGGCGTCGATATCTTAAAGGCGACGCTACTATATTTGAAGCACTTTTGAGGCATTTGTGATTTTCATGTGGTACACATAAAAAGGTAGATGTCAAGCAAGACAAAAGCTGTGATGTGCACAGCATCAAAATGGCGCGCCACCAAGGACGAACAAGCATCAAAGGCACAAGTACGCATGCGAAGAAGTACAAGCGGGTCCAGTACAAGTTCGACTACAAGCATGCCGTCGTGGAGCACTATCGTGCATTCGGCATTGACAACACGATCGCGCGCTTTTTTGCTAGCGAGCAACGCGACGCAGCGCGCAAGCGCATAAGCAAGTGGAACAAGAACGCTTCCTTGATCTCCGCGCTTGCAAGCAACACGCGAACTGCGGCTCACGAACGCATGCGTCCGCGAGGGGTCGCTACAGTGCTATCGCCAGCCGCAGAAGAGGAGATCGTTGGGTGGATCAACGAGCTGCGTCGCGACGGTGTACCGGTATCTGCGACTACGCTGCAGCTCAAAGCGCGCGAGGTGGCGGCGGCATTGGGCATCACGCCTGATCTCTTTGTCGCATCCAACCCGTGGAAGGCGTCTTTTCTGCGCCGCTATCGCTTGGCATTCCGCACCAAAAACCGCGCAGGTCAGACATCGCCTGACGATGACAACGAGCTGAGTCGCGCGTTCGCCACCGAGGTCCGCGCGTGGATGCAGCAGCTTGGCGTCACGACGGTCTACAACGCAGACCAGACGGCCGTGTTCTTTGAAATGCTACCGAAGAAGACGATCAATGCGCGTGGCGAGCAAACCGTGTGGGTGAAGTGTGGTAGGCGTGAAAAGCAGAGGACGACAGCGATGCTGCTCGCCGACTCGGACGGCAACAAATTTCCTCCCTTCGTCGTGTTCAAGGCCAAGCCATCAACGAGCGACGAGACTCAAGCTCTCAACGTTTCGACTCGTCACGGTTTTGGTCGCGTGCTATGGCGAGAGATCAAGGAGCTCTAGGACGCAAACGACGTGCAGATCTACGGCAACTCGACTGCGTGGTGGAACAGCGCGATGACTATCGAGTGGATGCGGTACATCTTTGGCGACCGCACGACCGCAAGCGAGCCCATCCTGCTTCTGCTTGACTCGTTCTCCGGCCACTGGACGGACGAAGTTCAAGCTTACGCTGCGAGGTGCAACGTCCACTTGAAGACCGTGCCGCCCAAGCTCACGTGGAGGTGCCAGCCGGCTGACGTGGCATGGATGAAGCCGCTCAAGGACAAGCTACGGGCAAAGTGAGTGGAGGATCTTCGTGCTCAGCTAGCAAGCCATGGTCGTGGCAGCGGTGCGTTCTTGATGTCTCCTCCTGATCGCGGCGACATCGCGCACTGGATCTCGCAAAGCTGGCTCGCAGTCTCTACGCG